>JASXSY010002848.1:0-37090 GCA_034509805.1 Sipha maydis
ACTATGAAAAAAAAAAAGAAATGAAAGAGAAAATATTAACTTCATTATAACTATAATTTTTTTTGTTTGGTTTATAAAAATGTGCTTATACATTTTTCATGAATTATATTATAAGCTAAGTATTATTCATCGTTCCAAAAATATAGGTACTGTTGAATTAAAGATCAAATTTTTTATCAAATTCTGTATTTATCAAATCGTTTACAACATTTACCCTCAATTTAATAAGCTTAAACCAACAAAATTATAATTATCACTGTACCACTATAATAAAACAGTAGCATAATATGAATAAACATAATACACATAATGTAAAAATTAAAATTAAAAATTGAGATTCCAAGTTCCAAGCAAACCCAAGAGCATCTTATTATACGAGTAATATTTATGTTGAAAACAAATTTATCTGTAAATTAATATTGTACCACGTAACAAATAAACATTGCTTCTTGTTGTCTTAAGGAATATACCTTGTATAAGTTATCCTAAGTAGTGAGTACAAATATAGTCAAAGTATATATATATATATACATATAGTCAAATGGGGTATACTAACAAGTAGCAACTGTAATAATATCTAATGATGGTTTAAAATTTTGTAATATTATGGTAACCATTTATAACTATTATAATATTAATAATTTTATATTTTATCACTTCAAAAACCTTTTTAAAACATTTTTTCGAAATAAATAATGTATGATAATATTCTTATTAAAGTTTATTACTATTATATACTTATACACCAAGGTTAATAAAATATTTTTATTTTTAAACACATATTGTTGCACATAGAAGAATTATAAAAAACGTACAACTTAAAAGAACTTATGTATTTATAAAAAAAGTAAAAATTTATGAAATTTTCAATATCTTAAGATATGAAAATTGGATACATTATTTTTCATATGATTTTCTCTATATATTGCTTAATATAGTAATTCCAGAATTGACCGAAGACCCCCAAGGCCCTTAGGGTTCCGGGGCCCCGAGACATAGCCTCACTTTGCTCTATGATAGTTACGCCACTAGCACATGATAATTTATTCTCCGAAAGTTCCTATCGATGATCATTATTCATTTGAGCTAATATCACTCAATTAATTTTTATCAACATAAGACCTATATGAAGATTTTTCTAGGCAGTAGCGCAACTAAAGAGGGGGGGGGTCGCGACCCCTCGACAAATGTAGTTAAATTAACCATATCCCATTATCTCCAGCAAACATCCTCTGAAATTAAATTTTATTCAAATGTATAACATTCCCCTTCCACCGAAATTAAATTTTGATTGCGTCACTGCTTTTAAATATAATATCTGTTCTGTAAGCGAAAAATTAAAAGGAGTTCCGTTGTTTTCACTCTGTTGTGGTAAATAATTGTAGTCGTCGATATTTAGTCTATAATACGTAAGAAAGCCATAATACGAGTACAATTAAAGTGGACCAGGGAAACTGTGTATAATCAACCCCCATTTATAGGCAATACATTCATTACTAACTCCCTAATTACAATATCACGCAGTTCATTTACACAGTGGCTATATAAGAATAGCATAATCTATAGTCATAACGATTGTGAAAAATTAGGTTAAGAAGCTAAGTACTAGTCTTTTGTTTCTTGTTAATAATTATGCACGTGTTAGTAAATAGTATTTGTAAACATTTGAAAACAATGATGTGTAATACTATATAATATAAATATTATATAGAAAACAATTATATTAAGTGCTAAATATGGATACTAAAAATTTTACGTAAAAACTATTTTATGATCAATAAAACTGATTGGAATAACGGAAAAAAATTGACTATTATACATACATAAAAAAATATTTTATGATTACCATCGCTCTTCTCCGACATGTTTTAGTAAATGTTCTAAAACATTAATGATATTATACAATAATATAATTGGTGATTATATAATTATTATAATATTATTAATTTTACATTTTATAGCAACAAAAACAGTTTTAAAAAATTTGTGATTGTTTTAAAACAACGTTTATAGGAAAATTGATATAATCGTATGTATATATATATATATATATATATAAATATGTCGGAAGTCAGATAGTGAAATAATTAACAAGTGTATTTAAATTGAATGTTATATTTAAAAAAAAGTTTTATATTCAAAAATATTTGAAAAAAAAATATATATATATATGTGTGTATTTGGCAGCCCTTTTTTTTTGCCATTCGATCGAGTACATCCAGCAACGCACCTCTCCAAATACTCGCAATTTGATAATCAAATCCATCAGTGCTTTCAATTTCTGTCGAAATACACGTGATATTATATCGTAATGGTATGTTGGTATCTAACCTTCAAACAAATTGGTTTTTATATCATCCCACTGTGGATTCCATATAAATGTTATGAAGAAGTCAGAGCGACTGTATTTGCGAATGTACGACATTGCATCTTGTGTATATTCATGCATTTAACGCGGACTGCCAATATAAGTCACTAGTAATATTGTTAAACGTCCAATATTATTGACATCGCCATCATTCACTATTACATCTTGTAAATGTATATACAATTCCGATCGCAATCGCGTTTGAATGAATAAGTGCAGTGGGTCGGGTGGTTTGGTTCCTCAAATTTCAGTAGTTTTAGGAAGCAGTTTTGAAAGCAGAAAACGCATAAAGAAGTACAACACATTTTATAGATATGTTTTATTAAATGTTCAAATATTTAATCAAAAATATATCGGGAATAAAAAAAGTTCTTCTTCGGAAGTTTACGCGTCAACTGGTGCTGCGGACTGAAACGACTGCGAGTCTTGCAACGTATCACCCTGACCACTAGGTGTATCCTCGGCAATCGCAGGGATTCCAGCTTCGGGGTCGATGGCCTCCGTCGCACGTTCCCTCATATCCCATAGCGTCCAGGGGCAGTCGTCGTTGGTCGCTCGGGTTATCCGTGATACCATAAATTCTACCGTGGACACATTGTGCTCAGACTTGTGGGACAACCACGGTCTGCGCGCCGTGGTTTTGAAAATCAGGGCTGACGAGTCCGCGGACTTCTGCCGCATATCCGACCATTTTGAAAAACACAACTTAAACAGGAACGGGTATTCGGATCCTGTGACACACATGCACGTCATCGAGCGATACACGTTCAAAAACAAAAACATTGATTAATAACGTGTCGTAACAATAATATAACGTGATTGCAAAAACATACTCGATGATTTTAACTTCATGTGGTTCAACAGCAGTATAGCTTTCGCCGTCAAGTTAACGCTTTTGAATTCCAAAAGGCCCGTTGAACATTTAGCACCGGACTGCTTTTGGGGCACTGTAAAAAAATTAAGCATTAAATCACTGTGCATATACCTCACGCGTGAATTCATATTGCTCCGGTGAATGACTAACGAATCGTTATAGACCGGACCGCGTCTTTGCATCCGAGGGCATTTATTACTGCCGTGCGAATCTTCGAGGCGCTAATATCCAGAGGCGCGTTGTAGAAATGCAAAATCTAATGGGGAGTTTTAATCAATTATTATTATTTTACCATTGTACATTAACGCGTCAACGCAGTGATATATTCGTGTAGCGATGACGGATTATCTATTTACTAATATCAGTATATTTAAATAAAGGTAAAAATAATAATAATAATATTTATTGGAACTTAAAACATTGACTAAAACATGGAAAAAAGATGCCAATGGTAGCAACTATCAAATACAACACTAAGTACGTCAACTTATACTACACGTGTAAACTTACCTTCGACGGCGCTGCAATTCGACGCTCATTCACAAACTTATTTTGACTCGAAAACCGATTCAATTTGCTAACGATGTAATTCTTTTGTGCTAGCGTCCCGTCCGACAGTTTGATCAGCGTTTTTTGGTCGTTTATATGGGCATGTTTGGAATACCTGAAATGACCGATGGAAATCATGTGATGAATTATGTAATGTAGAATTATTCGTAACAACATCTTGTATCAAGTGCTCGTATGACCGATAATAAGTATGAGTAATTAATGATTAATAATTAGACATGTAATAATATGATAATATTATCATTTTTATTGATATACGGTGAGGATTTGTATTTAAATTCAATACCCTTATACCGATACTGTTAGGATCTGAATTTTTGAAAATTCTTCTCTTACTTGACTTGTAATTTTTTCCTTTGATCTAATGGCAACAAGTGCAGGTTGGCCACACAACGTTCGGCAGCCTCGACGTCGTTTAGCTCGACGAGAACTTGCCTATCTTTTAATATCTTGACGGATTTCACATTGCCGTACAGACAGAACAAATTAAAAACCTTGTCACAGTTTATCTCGTTTCCCAACCCGTGTACGAGTAGCGTTCTTCCTGGTCCAGCTGGCCGCCTCCATGGCGATGTTGGCCGGTGGCAATGCGGTACAGAAGAATCTCCGCTACCTGACTCGGGCTGTCTGGTGATTCGCTGCACTCTCCTTGGCCGTACCTCTCGGTTTCTGTAAACGTTTCTAACATACAAATATCATTATTATCGTTATCGTAGATATTGTTCGACCGAAAATAATTGTAGTTATCTGTCAAACGTTCGATACGTACTCTCTAGTCGAATGGTGCCCGGTTGGTTCTAATTGTCGTCCTCCGTCATGAATCGGGTAGCGTCTATGTTCATCACATCGACGTTGTGCAGGGCGCAACAACGAGTACTGACCATTTTTCCGTTCACATCTATCCATTGTGGTAGTAGAATATGGTAGTCTTGAGTCAATTATGAACGAAAAGAGCCACGATTTCAGGAAGACCGTTTTAAACCGTGAGCACTCGTGCAATTAACAGTACAAATCTTTCGACGAGATTCAATAGGTAATCAGAGTAAACATTTAAGTTTTCATGGTTTCAATTAACCGAATTTTATTAAAAATTTAGCAAATGGCCAATAAAATAAATGTATACAAAATGTTATGTTAATTTTTCGTTTCGAACCGTGAATGTAAATTGTACGTACATGTTTAAGCATTACGGTATTTTTGTAAAAGGACTTTATGATCGAAGTGATATGAGTTTTTCTGGCTGATTCCAAGGTGTCGGTCTCACATTTTTCCGCAAAACCCAACCGCCGTGCACACGGTGCTCGTATCTATATTATTCTTTATAGCTTTCAAGTACGATGATACCTCAACGTATACGCGTACATGAAAGCTACCTGTGTTGATTCAAATTCATCAGGTTTTTATAGTATGAGTCATTTCTACGTAAAAATTTCTATAAACGTATGAATTCCATTAGTTGGACGTTAATTTGAATATCCACGGATTCATCGATTTGAATTGAAATTTTTTGATTTAAACAACTTGATGCATTAGCTATTTTAAAATATTTTTACAAATATACACGGCAATAATAAGGTCTACTCTCATTTATCACTTATGGTTGTGAAGTATGGACAACAACAAGTTTGACGAAAGAAGACTTAGGACCTTCGAAAATAAAATATAGAGAATGATATGTGGACCAGTTCGTGACGCAAGATCAAATGAGTGGAGAAGAAAGTTCAATAAGGTACTACAGGAAAGGACAAAGATTACAGTGGTTTGGACACATCATGAGAAAAAGCGAAGAAGAAACCATCAGGGCAGTGATAAAATGGAAACCACAAGGGAGGAGACCTCGAGACAGACCAAGGAAGAAATGGCTTGACGTAGTAGAAGATAATTTAAAATTGTGGGAATACAAGAATGGAAGGAAATTATTCAAGATTGAGAGAAATGGAGGGATATAGTGTGGTGGTATAAACTCTAATAGAGTTATAAATGCCAATGAAGGAGAAGAAGGAGAAGGACGACTAGCACGTTATTTGACTTCAACTTCATTACAACCTTTAAGAAATCATTTATGTCTTTCAAAAACCCGTGCTTGTGGATTAAGAGAATTTCCATACATATTGGTCAATAAACGAAACTTTCCGTCGCATCTGAGACATTGATATTAACTATAGATATTTTAAATGTAAAAACGACTTGGAACATGGGGGGTGGGAAATTTTTCGGCCAAAATTAACTTTTCTATTTTCATCCAGTTCATTATTTGGCTATTCTGGTATGAACGTATTCAGCCAGTACAGTACTTTGTACGCCAATTTAAAATATTCTTCACGTTTTTTTTTTTCTGTTATACTATCAATTTGTATTATAATCTTATATTATTAATTTAAAATTAACAATTTATTTTAAAATTACATATTATGTTAAGTGAAAAATATAATAAACATAATATTGCATTATATTATCAATTTATATGAAAAAGAAAAAAAGTTATAGGATCGTTTCAATTTTTAATAATTGTAGCACATGCGTCTTATAAACTCTATCCCGGAAACCTCTCCATTATATTTAGAGAGATTACTGATTATGTTATGGAGAATACAACATCTATAAGTTGACAGTCGATAAAATTAAATTACGCACTTATTAAAATGACGAGATTAAATAAAATATGCATGTTCGTGGATATGATCATAATCATATTGAAACAACAATTATTGATTGTCAAATTATTAATAAAAGTTGTAAAAGGAATGCCATAGAAGACATATTTGTTCGACCAAAAGAAATTCGACAGATACCTAATTGTTCTAAATTTAACGAAATAGACATAAGTATTTACGGAACCTATGTTTTTACAAAGACAAAGACTCCAATTATGTATTAGTTGAATATTATAAATGAAAATAGAATCGTATGTAAAAATACGAAATACTGATATTCCAAAATTCCCAAAAGATAGAAAAGTCCGGAGTCGTCAGTAGCACCTGCATTCAAAAATTATTAATTTTTAATTTGTTACTTAGACATATTGAATCAAAAAATGTTACCTGTTACTTGATTTACCATTTTGATATTGAAATGTTATCCATCTTCCCCCTGCCAGAAGATCAAAGGATATTGTAACGTATCATAAGTCCTGTGAGTTTCTGATATACGTTTCAAATCATTATTCCGACGATGAAGCACAATATCTCTAGATTGTAAATTTTTTCCGACAATGATAACAGCCACTTCGTCAATGGATGGCGAATTAAACCTCCTTGTATGTTCACCGACAGGTGTTTTGTCAGCTCGAATGACAATATTATGTCTTTCAGATGGTATCCGATCTAATGTTATTTTGAATATGTTTACTAAATTGTTATTCTGATGAAGAAACATTTGTAATTCTTAACAATGGTTCTTTTCACTGTTGGTTTGTGAGCACAACGCTTATCAACTTCCGCATCTGAATTGCCCATAAAATAAATTTGTAAAAATTGATGATCTGCATCTGGTTGTGGTAACAAAGCCCCCAGTAAGTTATAAATTTGTCCTTGTATCTGTAATTTTTAAAGATTTTTCCTAATACAAACTTGAATACAAAAAAAAATAAAAAATATTATGGTATACAATACCTTGAAAGGTATTTTTATCCCAATTTCGACTGCAAGGGCCAATAATTTAATTAATCTTAGATAGTACTTAAAATTAAACAAATATCATACTATAAAGTTTAATTATGTGAAATATTATACAAATATAATTATAAACTTGCGATTTATTATTAATTAAAAATTATTTGATGTACTAAATCATATGCATATTCCCAGTCGAAATCGATTGATACTTTCAAAATATAAAATATTATTTATGAAATAGCACGGCTTATGTATCCATATATTATATTATATTTTCATATAATAATTAATCGTGAAAAAGGTTGATTTAGTATATAGTACTATAGTACTTTCCTTTTAGAATATATTCTTCTTCTATCATTTCTAAAAAAAATGTATTTTCATTTCTCATCTTGAGAATAATTATGGCATCAATTTGAATACATATACCTACAACTTAAGTTGATAAAAAAAAGCGGATTGAGAAAAAACAACTAAAAACAAGTTTCTATAAATGCGTAACGCAATAGCTACCGAATATATTAAATGTAATACATATTTTTAACATTTTTTAAAACTAATTTGTCTGGTTTATAATATTTTACGTCGGTCATAAAACACGTGACTTGTCAAATTGTATAAAGTGTCCCTGTAAAGCTATAACACACCTGATATGCGCTAAAACATAATATACCCTTGACTTCTCTACGTGTTATTTAATATCATTGACGTCAGCGTCTCATTTAAAACGACGAACAGTGCTAATACTACATGTCTATACAATGATATGTCTATATATGCATACTTATATTATTTTAGTACATGCAATGACGTGTAAATCATTTTATATTTCTGTGTGAGGCCTAATGCATTTTTATTTCTACTACCTACCACTACTAAAATCACCAAAATCATATGATACCTTCAAATTAAAAACTTGAAAATAGGTAATCTTTAAAAATGTATTCAAATTGACATGAATCATAAATAATAATGATAACAGATTTATAATCAACAATAATTGTTATCACTTCTATCTATCAATCTTCTGAATCATATACTTGGGATCAGAAAAGTTCTAAAATAAAATGACTGTGTTACAATTGAAGCAAGTGATATTTTAATTTATATTACATAAAGGGTATAAGGAATCAAAATAAAAACTTGAGGAATAAATTAACATTATCAATTGAAAACTAATGGCTTTTTCATTAATTTAGATGTATGTTCAATAGTATTAGATATTTTCTCATCGTATAACAGTGCCGGGTTAAGGGTAAAGTAGATAGTTGCCCCAGTGGCAATTTTTTAACGGCGAAAACAATAGTTTTGAAGTTCTCTCATGTATTATAATTTTTAGGAAGAATTATTAATTATTGAAAAATGCGAATAACAAATAATAATAGTAATAATATATGAAATCGCCTACCGCAAAATTATTAGGTGACTGAGCGTTCAACATGTGGTGCCGAACCCTGTGTCCTTGTTATGAGGCCGCAACACATTTTTTGGGTGGGTAGTATAAGTGGTTGTGGTAATTTATAGTTTATATTGTATTTAATTCAGTGTATAATAAAATAGGTAAATACATAATTTTACTATAAAGTATTCAGTACATGCCATATACACAAATATTATACAGTTAGTACCTATTGCCTAATAATTTCCTGGTATAGTAGTTGTCAATAATTATACAATGACTCATATTTCTAAATTTCTGTATTACTAAAATAATAAAAACGCTGATACGCAATATCAAACTACATGGTGGAACTACATGGATGGTTGGTGCGCGGGGCCAGTTGAGTAGGTACTATGATAGGAGACCGTTTGGAAAACCTTATGCAGTTAACTTGTAAACAGGACTGTGAAATAAACTCAGAAACAGTTATAGATGATTTTTCTATGAAGAGTGCACAGTTTTCTAAAGTTTTAAAACACTAATTTACATTAAAACAAATAACAATTTACAATTAAATATTTAAGTCTTATTTTAAAATATTTCAGTTTTTTGGCTATCATATAAATAAATTATGTTGTATTCGTTAAAATGTATTTTATTAATTTAATAATATACTTATTAATATAATTTTTTTATATACTTGAAATAGTAAATGCTCATAGAGAAATAAATATTTTCATTTGTGTTTAATGTGTTAACATTAGACTTTAGAAATTATTTTTATAAGAAGATATTAATTAGGGGGTATGGGCGACGAAGACCATCACGGTTTTGTAAGAAAAAAACTGGTAGTGGATGCCAGAACTAACTTTTAAAATTTCGTAACATGACCTTATAAGGAATTCAGTGTCACTAATAATTAATATGAACATATTATTATAGCGCTTGGAATTTTTTATTTTTGAATTGTAAACACACTGACACATAATCGTGTTTTTTGTATATCCGTTTGGTTGTATTATAATTTAAAATCATCAGATTATTATATTTGATATTTAAATGTTAAGTTAAATGTACTATTAAATTTTTAATAATTTATTTGTATACAAACAAGCAATTATTTTTGTTATTCTATTGTCTACTTGTCTTTTGAGTCTCGTATACGCAAGGGCGCCGGAACGATTTTTTTGCTGGAGGCAAAATATTTCAAGCTTTTTTCTAGAGGGCATAGGAGCAAAAATAGGGGTGTTTATTTATTGATGCTTAATCTCCATCCCCTCCCCAATTTTCACAACTTTTATGCCGAGGAAATGTGTACATGTGTACATAGGTCTATTTTTTTCTTATAAATATTTATTAAACAAATTCAAATCATGTAGGTATAAAAATTGTAGGCAAAACAAAATTTATCTACAATAAAAATTACAGTTAAGTAACTTTTTCACATACACAGTTTTTTGTTGTAGAATCTTTAAACAAAAATAACATAACTATATTTTATTATGCAATATTAATAAATATAATATACAGTTTATATTTTAATGAATAATTTACATTTTGCCAAATACACTTTTTCTTTCTGCTGTACAGCTAATGAACACTTTTAGGATATCATCCAAGGAAATCACATAGAAAATAGTTTGGTTTAAGTGTAATAGTAACAAATGAGTCAAACGCTTTTGACTCAGAGTTGAATGTGTATAAGTTTTTAAACACCTGAGCTCACAAAATGACCTCTCTGGTATGACTGATGTTGCAGGTATTGTGTTTAACAGTATAATAAGCTATTCAACTTGATTCATCAATTGATGTGAAGTTTTTGGCAACATTTTAAATATTTCAACAATATCTTTTATTGTTGCTGAGGGATTATCAGAATTTAAAATATTGTGAAGCGTTGTTAACTGAGCAACTAATTAATATACATTAAAATCAGTTACGTGAACACTGAGAAGTTTTTTATTTTAATTAGTTTTAATTTTTCTCTATTGATTGTACTTATCAAAATAGTTTCAATTAATACTATTAAGTCTAATCCAGTGCCTTTTTTATAATTTTGGAAACCAGTATCAATAAACGATTCTTGCCCATGAATTTTTATTTTTGTTTTTTTAGTTTGACTTGCCAAAGCACACGAATAACATAAAACAAAATTTTTTTCTTTTATATAACGCAGCCAACTAAACGAATTGAACTATATTATGATCTTCCATTTGTTTTAGGGAATACAAAATCGTTTCTGGGAATAAATTGTTCAGTTAAATAAATACTATTTTTAGAAGTTATTGTTTCTGTTACAGGTAGTGTAGATGAATGAATGGAAATGATTTCTAATGCTTGTTTCCGTTTTTTGTATAAAATAAGCAAAAAGTATAAGTGATACTGACAGATATTAAAAATACATTTTTAATTTGAAACCAAAAAAAAAGAAATTAAAAAAAAAAGTTAGGAGTGGGGTGTCAAGTGAATAGCAGTTTAAGGTTTATAACTGATTCGATCAAGGGGGGGCTCTGCTCCACAGTATTTAATGTGTGGGGGCAATTGCCCCCACTGCCCTCATTGTTCCGGCGCCCCTGCGTATTCGGTATTCGAAGTCTCGACAAATTATACTGACCGAAAAACAAACGGATTTAATATTTTCAAACAACGGTATTTCTTCAATTAATATCAGTGGAAAGCGCATAAAGTGCTAATTGGCGTTGAATGTATATATTTAATACTTGAAGTTCAATTATATTACAATTACTGATGTTACGATATGTTTGTAAAATTAGATAAATTTAACAATTTTAACATTGTTATTAATTGGATAATTTTTTTTTTCGTGATTGGTAAACGGTACAATGGGTTTGTGAAGGGTGGTAATTTAAACATATTCGTTAACCCGGCACCGTAGTATATGGACATGTCTCTATCACAACACACAATCATGTGAACACACGTGTCTCATGACCTGTTTTCCGGATTACATTGTAAAACGTAGGAAATCATAACATTCGTATTAATTTATATTTAAGTAGGCATATACAGTTTACAAGTTTCCGTCAACAACAATTTGATTACTAAATATCAATACTTAATAATATCCTTCATTGTTTTGTCAAGTCAATGCCATACTATTTTCATGGCACACACACACACAGGGTCGGCGTGAGGGCAAGGCGACTCAGGCGGTTGTCTAAGACGCCATTCTCAGAAAGACGACGAAACGACAAATTCAAATTTTACAAAATTTTTTTAAAATATAATTTATAATATTCATAGTTCATACGTATAATACCGAGTAAAGTGGAGGTGTAGGACAAGGGTGGCCGACCCCAAATAGTTGGGAGGAAGGCGAAGTAGAAGAAGAAGAAGAAGAATAGTTCATACGTATAATAAAAATGTTTGAAAAAAATCTCTAAGTATTTTTATTGTTTATTCCGAATTACGTCGCACTAACAAATTTATGTCGTCGCCACCACTTCAGTTTATTCCTTTTAAGTTGATTTTAATTTTTATAAATTAACATGTAATTGACAAATAATTTTCAAGTTGAGTATATAAAGTTTTTCCATATTTCTATCCACGAAAAAATATTTTCCAGTGTATTAGAGCTTAAAGGTTGTTGTTTGAAAAATGCGCCATTTGGTTTTTTGTTCCGAGGCATTAGTTAGTCTTACGCCAGTTTAACCAGCCCTGCACACACACAAACATATACACACACACGCACACCAGCACACCCAACCGGCCATCACCCACACGCATTCATATCGAGGTACATGTCTCGAAAAACTATCTCCGTCACGTCGACACCAATTGCACGTATTATATTTTCAATCGGATCTCGATTTATTCATCTCGACGCACGATACCACACGTGCACGATGTCGTACAGTATATGCGCGTCGAGTTTTATTTCGTCTGTAAGCGACAGTTTTTCCCCGACCGCCCCCGTCCGATAATAGAATTTTAAAAACTCGTTCGGCGTCGGAGAGAACACATTACCCCATTTCATTGCCCCTCGACCTGTCAACTAACGTCAAGTCGACGGCCGACCGTTTACAATTGTTGTCATTATTATAGTAACGCGCTTAAGAGCGTAGCACTTATCGCGGAGACGCGACGTCGGCGGGGCTGTCTGTGTGGTGGACGGACGCGAGGAATCGATAAACATACGGGAGCGACGACGACGGCCGTGTACTGGAACAGTGGTGGCGGGAGGGGGGAACGAGATGACGCGAGCACGGTAATTTCGTTTAGGTCGTCGCGTACGCACTGCGACCCGGGTCCGGTCGCCGCCAAAGGGTAACGGGCAGGTAGGCACTACTACTACCACTACTACTACTACTACTACTACTATACTACTACAACCACCGCCGTGGCCACCATCACCACCACCACCATCACCACCACCGCCAACACTACCATCACCACTACTGTAGTCACCACCACCATAACTACTACGGTTGCCGGTCGTGCACGCATATACGCGCGCACACGATATATCTCGTATTTTCCTCGACCTCGCGCGCTCGCCGCCGCCGCCGCTGCCGCTGCAGTCGATCGCTCCGCGTCACACAACCATTCACGTTCCACGTCCGTACGCGTTCGCATTGTATTGTGTCTCGCTCCGTGTTCGCGTGCCGTTGCCGAGTGTTCTTAAGTTCGGTCTACGGTCAATTTTTTTTTCTTCACATTTTTCGTTCTCCTCATCTCTCTGCGTCTCGTGTTGGTTTTCACCGCTTTTCCGTTTCGCGCACCCGTCGTCCACACGGTCTTTGACCTCCAATTCATCAGTGTCTGTTCTATCTCCACCCAGTCGTCGTTCTCGTGCCGTCCGCCTGATCGGGTGCAACGGTAAGAAAACTAATCTCGCCGGACACGACGTCGACTGAGGGTCGTCGTCGACACTTACGTTTTCACCGTCCGCCCACGCGAGTTGTGGTCCGCCGTGTACCCACGTTACCGAGGACCGCCCGACACGAAGATGAACAAGTGGTGGTTGACCGGCACGGTCGTCTTGCTGCTGGTCGTCTGCGCGACCGACGCCAAGAAGAAGTGGAAAGCCGACGAAGACTTCGAGTTCGAAGAGGTACGGCCAACGACAATTTTCAATATTACACACTATCGATTTTTGTTTTGATCAACCGCGTTATTGTTGCGTCCGCGTACACCGACGTGCGTGCTCGGAACGTATTCGCATTCGAACGTGCCGACGTCGCCGAAACCGGTGCGGTGCGAGAGCAGAGCGTGGCGTGCCTTTTACGCCCGCCCGCCCGCCCGGCCCTGCGCACGTAAAGTCCATTGTGCACGTGTAGACTGTGCGGCTCCGGTGTTCTGTGTGTTGTGTTTTTGTTGCGCGCGCGTGAGGCTGCGGACGGCCGCGGGGCCAGGTGATGTCCCGCGTCTTATCGTCTCTTTGTCCGGTGGCCCGCTATTGTAGTCGCCGTCGCGCATTCACACATCTGTACACACCCTGCGCGCACCTCCTCCCGGGTCTGACCGCTGTGCGTGCACGGGCGTACGCGACACCGACACACAAATCCGTCTTAACAAATTCCCGGCCCAGAGAAAGCCACACACAATCATGTATACACACACACGCGCACACTCGCATACATTTGCACCCGCCGGACGGATTATTACGAGAGGACGTGTAGCGTTGGATTTTTTTCACTTGGTCCAACTGAAAAAAAATAACAACAACCGAATTTTCTCGGTGTCCGTGCGTGATGTGTTTCGCGTGCACATCATCCGTGTGTCGTCCCACTCGACCTTGGCCCGAATTCGCAATTCTTTTTTTTTTAGCCGTTTGCAATTTACCCCTTGTCGATTAATCTATAATCTATACTAACGTACAGATGTTTCTCGCGTGCGGAGATAACTTGCCGCTGTCGTGACGGCGACTTATTTCCGCCGAGATAACGTTTACCCTCTCCCTTCCCGAGTGCGTGTGTGTGCGTGTGTATGCTAAACGTGTCTAATTAGTAGGTTGTCATTGTGTCGGCCCGTGTGTTTGCATAAATGTGAACGTAGTTTTTTTTTCATGAAAAAATAACCGCCCTCCAATTATCACTTGGATGTTTATTATGAGATACAGAATAAAAATACACTCGTAACCTACAGATACTACATGTATATTAAAAAAAAAAATTCTTAAACTGGTTTCTCTTTGTGTATTTCGCTGCAAGTCGTAAAGTGCTTATGTTATTGTTTGAGTTTACATGACGTGATTTACTAATTAGAAAATGGCAACTAAATCCATCCAATAAAATTATACTTTTAATTAATCTATCTAACATATATGGTTATCTAGTTAGTGTTTATATATTATTATTATTATTATTATTAATATTTACTCCGACCGATTACCTCGTTTGGTAACAAACCGTGGGTGTTGGACACGAATTTGGATGTAGTTAATGGTATTGTTTTCCCAGATTGTACAAGTGTAGGAAGGATTTAAAAATAAAAAAATAATATTTATGTCCTTTTAAACTGACATCCAACACACCCATATCCTCCTGGTAAAATTATCGCACATTTTTCAATGACAGTGGGTGCTAATCATCATAAATAGTAATCTTTTTTTTTTTTTTTATATTATTCGGTGAACCTTAATTTCCACACAAAACAGAATAACGGTAATTTACGAGTGACATCAGTAATGGTGTTGATGGTCGTGTGATTGTACCTATACAAAATTAATGTTCGGTGTGGTGTTACATATGAATTTGAAAGTTTAATTATAATTACTCTAACAATGGTAGGCACGATGTGTATACGGTACCTATATGTATGTTATAAACATATTTGCGAATACGTTTTAAAATTGATCAGTGATCATGATGTATTTAACATCGATTACGATGTTCCCATAATAGTATTATACCAATATTTTTTTTGATCGAGTCTATCTGCGCATAGTTTGCGATTTCGATATATTATCAAGTCGAAAGTATTCTTAATAATTTCTTAAAAAAGTGTTACATTTAACTTAATCTTGAATCTGGATGAAAAAAAAACAGTGTTGTATATACTCATGTGTACACAGTCTTATGTACGTTATCCGTTTCGAAGTGTTAGTAGTAGTGGGAGCGACGGAAAAGAGAAGACACATTGGGACTGGTTTTTCGTTTGTAACAGGTTTTCTAGAGACCTCACACATAAACCATCAATACACTAACATGTGTGTGCGTGTGTACGTACGCATAGAACAGAACAGGTCATCGCCGCCCCGGGCCACTCTTTATTAGTTCAAATAAAGCTATAAAAGGACGAAAAAGACACCGGTCGCACAGTCCTTTTGGCAGCAATAGTAGGTCCTCTGTGCCAACGCATAATATGTGTGGTATACCCTTTTTTTGTCATTATGGTTTAATATATTGAGTGAAAGATAGGGACGAAAAAAGGGTAGGTTCTATTCATTAACACGCCACAGTTTTGAACTACCTACTGAAAAAAAAAAAAAAAAAACACTGAAAATATAGTTTTACCTCTGGTAAGCACCAACTTGGTAACCCAGTTTTTGAGGATGGATCGATAGTAAAGTATAAATTTAATCGAGTATTTCTCTTAAAATCATTTTTATTTTACTCCTAAGCACTGACTGATTGAGTAAATTTGAAAGTCATGATGTTTTCCAACTAATAGGTAGGTAGGAGTAAAAATATAAACCTATAATAAACAATATCTTAAGGACATTTTTTTATTTCGAAGATTTTTTTAAAATACAATAATATTAAATAAAACAATGAAAAAGTACATTTTTGTTGTAAAATTATTTGAAAAAATAAAAGTAGTTTTGTATTTGGCTACATATGTTACTTCGGAAATTTTATCATGCTAAGATAATAGTGTAAGTTCAATGTGTTCAACTATACATAAGAATATGTTATGTTAATTTTTTGGTTAGCATAAAGCGTAAATATATAATTTATGTGTTCATCGAAGTATTAAATTTAATATTTTACGTTATACGATAGGATAAGAATCAAAAACGAGATACACTCCATTAGTATCTACATAACAAAATAAGTAAAATATTTCAAAAAAAATATAAAGATGAAACTCAAACTGATACTCTATTATTTAATGAATAGGCTCAATTTCTCAATACAATTCTCATTTATGTCATTAAATGTTCTCGTTATCGTCTTCTTTTTAGTCTTTCCGGCTATCATCTCTATTCATTGTTTGCAAACAATTTTATACAAAATTTTACTACACTTTGTGTAGTGTTGTGAATAGAAACACCGATGAGTTATAGAATTTTTTTATTATGGTGTTTATGATTAAATAGGTGTTGAAAACATGTACGTTGACTAGGTATATGTATAATTTATATGCGTAGTATGTATTATATTTAGACAAAGTTAATTTGTATTTTTAATAGTTAATGTAGTTAGATAGTAGTTATCCAATTTTAAATGTATTAATTTTATAATTTTATATTTTCATATTTATTCTAAAAATTAAATCTCATATGGTTATAAATAATTATAAATTTCAAGTATACTTAATACTTCGTTTAACAAAATAATTATTATTTAAAAATCTCTTAGGACTATTTTTTTTTACCTTGGTAATTTTTTATGTTCGATTTTTTTCTTATAATTATTTAATTATTTATTATTACTAGTAAAGCTTATTTTTAAATATATTATTTAATTATAATTATTTTAAAAAATGTTTAACTGTTAATCTGATTTAATTTATCGGGGAGAACACAGATAATTTTTCAGATCCAAAATACTAAATTTGTAAAATTAATTTAAATCTTTAATATTAAGGGTAATGCCTCGGATAATAAGAAATAAGAAGAATTTTTGAAATAATTAATAATATGTCTATGTCTTTAATTTATTACAGTTAAATATTTTCCTAACGTATTTAATTTTAACTTAATTGAGCAAACGTCATATTATACTTATAAGCAGGGGCTTACTAAAGTGAGGGTTATCCCCCAAAAATTTAACAAGTATTTAAGATTTAATAAAATTTAAGTTAAATTTCATGAACGTCCTCCGAGCTTATTTTATTATTTAAGCGATTGTGGTCGCGGATTAGAATACCGATTTCGGGTGATAAATCATTATTATATTATTATTTATTACTTCTCGGTTAAAACGAGTATTTTAAATGATTACGAATAGTGGATAACAATTATGATTGCAACATTACCAGTGTGAAATTATATGTATATTGTTTGTTTTAAATTTTTTCAATTTGGTGAAGCACGTCAAAATATTTCGAATACTGTTGTCACGTACTCACGTAAGTTAAATAATTTGTTCTATTTCTTGTCTATTATATCATAAAATTTATTTTAACTGAGGTGGAAAAATTTTTTTTTTAAATTAGCAATTATTTGATATAAAAAAGTTTTAGTTTCGTTTAACATTTGATGTTTAAAAAAAAAATCGTAAATACCTAAGAAAGGGGGCTATAATTTTAAGATTTTTTTAAACTTTCTACTTACTAAATTAAAATTTGTTTTAATTAAGATTACAAATTTCATTACAATTTATGAGTTATACTCAACTTTCCAAAGATGAAAAGGTCAGGAACAATTTTGGATTTTTTTCAAACAAATGAAAGTAAATTGTCAAAAGTCAGTCATATTGAAAATATAGTAAATCGTGAAAGTATTGAAAATGAAAATCTAGCTTCAACATAATTTAATTTTGATTCTCAAGATATCGTTGCTTATATAAATTCAAAATAGATAACTTGAAAATTATTTCAAACGTGAACAATTATTTTTATCGCCCTGGATTCCCCCTAATGAATATGTATTTCCTATAGAAATTACTAGTAAACGAAATTTATGTTTTCAAATGAGTTGGCTAAAAAGATATCCATGGTTGGTATATTCTGAAATAGAACTGGTGCTTTGTGTAAGTTTTGTGTTCTATTTTCTAATATAGATACTGGCCATTTATGAAAAAGCCCAAAGTTTTGGCAGACAACCATTTAATAATGGAAAAACGCGATAGAAAAATTATTAACCCCCTCCCTCTCATAAAAAATAAAAAAAATTCTAAGCACGCTTCTGCTTATAAGTAATAAATGTATGACTCCAGTTGTGATATTTTCTCTCTTTTATTTCATTGGTTCAATACGTATAACCAAGGGTATAACCAAGGGTATAACTTTACTCAATTTAATACCTAAAAATGAATTTATTGTTTAATAGTTATTTCCGGTTAAATTAAAAAAATCTGCTAGTTGTATAAGGGCTATTGAAGGTTTTTTTATTGTTAAGTTTAGCAATCATTCATTGGGAAAATGACAATTTTCTGCCACCAACGTTGTTATTCCTGAATAATCGATTGCTATAAAAAAAGAGTGAACATTTATTAACTTGACTTTTTTTTTTAAGCATTATAAGACGAATGAAAGCAAAAAATTGTATAAAAAAAAAGGTAGTAGGTAGCAGAAACAAAGGTCATTATTGTCCGAATTTAAGAGAAAATAGTAAGGATTTATCGATAAGAAAACGGAAAGGAAATTGCCTGGACCAGAGATTTGTCAGCGTCAACTGAAATGATAGAAGCACTCTAAGTCATTCCCTTGTTATTATTATCTTACGTTTCAGAAAATAGAAGATTTGAGACAGCGTGTATTATACTACTTTTTTTTTTCGAGAAAATATTGAGACACCATAGTGTTCGTTTTTCTCGAAACAATTGTGTCACTTTCGCACAATTAAACTAAATGATTTTTGAAGATATTGCCTAACATTTGAAGTTCAATCAACTATAGGTACCCGTGGTAGAATTTAATTTTAGTATGTATTTTTTTTATATTCTTATTGATATTCAAATGTTCATGTTTGTATTATACGTTAACACATGTTATTTTGATTGTTAAATATAAAATTAACTAGAAAATATGAAATGTCTAAGTGTATTGGATTGTTCGTTCATAATTAATAAATAAATAATATTAAATGTGAATACATTTTTTGTTGTTGTATTAGTTAAATTATTTGGATTGATCCTAATTATATATAGGTATATGTAAATATTTTTTATGAATAGAGTTTTTGTAATTTTGCATTAAGATTTATATTAGTTAGAGCTTTAATACAATTATTTTGATTTAAATATATTTTATTTAGATAAATCCTTCATTGAAGTAAACATATAATTGAGAATTCAATATATTCTTTAAAAGTAATTAATACAGAAATTATTCAATATGTTAACTTCGGTGTCGATTAGTAATTAGTTATTGTTCATAAATTGTAAAACATGACGTTTTGAACAGTTCTTCAGCTGTGTGAAAATTATAGTAAAATTTGGGATGGCCGTAAAATAAAAAGTGAGCTAAATATTTATAATTTGTATAATAATTCGACTAACACATAAATAATAAGAATATTGTAAGAATAAGATGACAATTTAACCAAAAAAATAACAAGTTAATATAATTATGTACTAAGTATAGGTAATTGCAATGTATAAATACAATTAAAAAATAAATAAATTAAATAAAAAGTAGCTAAATCATTTATTATGATTAAGTGATTTAATATAAAATAAACTAACCTAATCTATGATTCTGACTACATTCTGACTATGACTATGCATATATGATGCGTTTCCAATGACATTGTCTACGACTATGTATAATACTATTGTACTTATATATATTTGCCTGTTTTGTGTAATAAATAATATTATAATAAAAAAAAGTATTAATACTTAAACACAGGTCAGGGACTAATACTGTGGGTGAGATTGTATATTAGTTCCTTACTTCATTAATAAGATGACACTGACCGTGATTAAACTGAAGGTTGACTCTGGGGTGTTGTTTACTACTGAACGGTTTTCATGGTCTTTTTCTGGCATAGTATATATTTTATTACATTTGTTGTCAGACTGCCAAACACGAAACTTTCGTCAACACGGAACCTTTTTCTTCACGTAATAAAAATCTATATTGTAGTTGATTGTTAAGACTAGGAAACAACATTATTATAAATAATAAAGTTGACGTTTTTAATTTTTATAAAAATTAAAAAACACTCTCAAACACTAGTTTTTAAATACATTTCTTTCATTATTAGTTAATACATTTATCCATTTCTTAAACCTGTATCATCTGTACAAAAAAATAATAAATGCTATTTTAATACAATTTTCATAAAAGTTGTTTGAGCGCACCAGTTTGGTGTGAATTTTATCTACGGAAATAACGTTTGGTAATTTATATAAAAGTAAAAGGCTATATAGTATAAAGTCTGTGATAGACTAAGGAGAAAACTTAAGAAATCTAAAAACTTAAACTAAAATCTGAAATCTAAAACTAATTCGATGTACAGATAAGACGCGAGGATTTTGTTTCTTGGCTAACTTTCAAAAACAGTGGAATTGGATTCATTATTTACGTATTTATTTTTTATTTTTACCAATAAAATAACAAATTATACTATACTACTGTAGAAAATCTATATTTTTTTTTTTTTTTTGTGTTTCTTTAACTTTCTTGAACTTAAATAATATGTGATATATTAATAAATATGTCCAATTTGTTAAAAACATTTATAATAAATATAAAATGTAAGAATTAATGGTTTTTACTATCTATCGTCCTATTAAACTAGAAATATCAAATATGGTGAGAATTTTATCAATTGATATGTAAGCAATAAGAGAAATTTTTGTATTTTAAAATAAATTAGTTTATTTCAGTATTAAATATTTGAAAGATTTGATGTATAAAAAAAAAGAATATCTAAAAAAACGAAGGCTAGATAAATTAATAGTACAACGTAAGGTCTTACTAAAGTTTTATTGTTAAAGAAAGAAATGTTGAAACACGAAATTGTTTCATGACCTTAGTTAAGCCTAAGGAAAATCACTAAAAAATTAAATTTTTTTTGTTCTATTTGAACATACTTTTTTTAAATTAAATTTGTTTACAAGATACTTAGTGTAAAAATGTGTACTTTGAATTATTGTATGATATAATTGTCTGCTAATATATTTCATTAAATACAACTGTGCAAAAAAGATTTATTTTTTCGATACTGACAGTTATTCATAATAAAAATATTTATTTATTATAATTTAATCGAAGGTAGATTTTAGTTTGGTGTATTATTACATTAATTTTTATTCGATTTATATTGTAGTTATATTGTAGGTATATTGTATTTTATATTTTGTCATCTGTGTCCTAAAATATATTTTAATTAGATGTTATTAGTTAATCATTAATATTATGTTCTTATTGCGTTTTATGTTTTAGAATATATCTAAAAATTGTCAGGTGAAAGAATGTTTCATAGTTTTCATAGTTTGTCTAATCTATAGATTATAAAATTAACATATATTTAAGTTATACATACTTATGTTACATGTACCAACTTCAAACAAACTATTTTCGAGTTTTCCAAAGTAGAAAATTCTTATAAGATTAGACAAAATCTCAGAAGATCCATTATTTTAATTAGAGGTGTAATGGTATATAGGAGTTACATGAAAAAGGAAAACTTTATTTTATAACTTTTTAATAAACCTAAACTTTACATTTTTGTCCATTATTTATTTTCATTTTTATAGACATGTTATAATTTTCAAAATGTTTTGGATTATATTTAGGCTTACGAAAATACAAAAATAAGTTTTAACTAGAGAAAAAAGTTTTTATTTTATAATATACAAATTGAAAATAAGATTTATGCTAGTTTATTTAAGTTTAAAAATTGTAAAAAAATTATTTTCTTTTGGTGTTTTACATGATAAGTTTGTGAATGATAACTTAATTTGTGAGCATTATGTTTTATAAAAATATATATTATAAAATATTGAATAAATATAATTATTACATTTATTATATTTTTACATTTATACTTGTATACATTTTGAATACATTTATTTTAGTTGCTTTGAGAAAATAATATTTTTATTTGATAAATAGTCATATTTATTATTCAGCGATTGTTTTCAAATTTCTTACCATTAATTACTTGCGCATTTAGTGAACTCATTGAAGAGCTTCAGTATCCTCTCAAATTGTTATTTTTGTTAATCTTTGCTTTCCAATTTACAATAGAATAAAACTTGACATCTTGAAGTAAAATATTGAAACAGGTACCAAACGAATTACTATATAAGATATAATTTTTTTTTTAGTTTTAATTGTATTTTTCTTTCTTGCTATCAAATTTTAGGACAGTTGATTCTAAACCAACAATTTCTTACAGCAATTTGTTAGATTAGATATTTAAAGCTAATATTATTTTACAAGAATTTTTTTAAATTTTTCAATTAAAATTTGGAGATAATGTTAAGTGAGATTCCGTTATTGCTCTCCTTTATCTTGATAAAATTTGTAATATTTTAATTTGTTCTATTTTTTTTTTTTTAAAAAATTAGAAAGATTTTACTTTGATTATTTACATGATAACTTTTAATTTTTTTCTTAATCCAGCACTATATTTTAAGTTGCATATTGAGTATAAATAATAACTATTAGTATTAAATAAATATTCGCACAGATAAGGTCTTTCAATTATAAATATATGATAGTCAACCATTGTTTACAAATTTTTGAAGACAACTTACGTCATACAAAACTTAGAGAATTATGAATTTATCAATATTTTACAGATTTTTTTTTAAATGTTAGCTAATTTCCAATAAATTTTTAAATTTCTCTTGTTTATGTTTATAAATTTTAAACTTGATTATTTACAAAAACTCTATGTTTTTTGATTTCCATTAATTCAGCTGGTATAACTTGATAGAATATTCAAGGTATTTCATCAAAGGTATCCTTCTCTTCTCATGTGTTATTGATTGCATTTCTCAGAACGAAACCTAGTATATTATGTATAAAAGGACAAATATCTCTTGTATAATCTACTAACTAAATATAGGTATGCATATAGGTTATTCAGCAACATATGCTAAATATTACAACAAATAGTTTTTAAGTAATTCGGTTAAAAAAAATAAACTTTTTAGGTACCACTGAAAATATAAGACGAAAAATTTTTTTATGCCATTTGGATTCTGCTTAATGCGTATATTTCAGTATTTGAATTATTTTTGTTGTCTATTTTTTGAATATATTCCATTGTATCTCATTTCCTGTTTTTTGTATTATTAATTTCGTTGTAATTTCTAGTGATATTGTGAAAAAAAAGTACGTCAGATGATTTGGATTGAAATTATCAAAAATCTTGTTTACGCGCAAACATAGTTTTCTTATTTATATTAAAAGTCCTTTGTATTTTACTGTCATAAAAGAGGTAAAAACAGATCGAAATCTTGTTTTGTTTCGAACAATTATTTTATTACTATTTTCACTAAAGGTGCATTACGTGTTAAAAGTTATTTTACAAATAAAAATGTATGTATTACAGTAAAAATTTTATGACGATGAGGTGAGAGATATTTTATTAAGGATACATCGGCTGTTACTTATAGTGTTCGAACAATGCGCTGCAGGTGCCTAATATCATGACATACGTTTAAGCTATATACCCGTAAACGTGCAGGTGTTTATTGAAAAATGTGTGTGTATATGTATGAATATCGGTTAGAAGAGGTCCTGCTTTGTTATCGTGGTTTATTATACAATATAGTTTAATCACAAATAGGGAGTCAAGCTCACGTCCGTGACTTCTTTTCATGTATTTATTTCGCTTATATCTTATTATTTATTCGTTTTTACTTTTGTTCACTTGTACCTGCGCACCCCATAAAAGTCCCTTTAATGCTAAAGCCAAAAATGCAATAACATTAAAAATAATGATTATTTATAGTTATTATAACAAATGAACAATGAACATCATTTTAACTTTAAAAAAAAAAGTGTTTAGTGTTAATAAATATTTTTTATACTTATTAAATTTAAGATTTTAGAGGATATGTTTATATTCTAAATTTTTGGAATAATTTTTAATTAAATTTTCTATGTTGTCTAGTGTTCTGTAATATTACAAATTTTCATATTTATAATTATGTTCTTGTAAAATTAAGCTTAGTGAGGTATATTATTTCTTGGTTATCATAATTATTTATTTGTTATTAAATATTTAAATGAATGAGGTAAAAAATCTCCAGTTAAAACAGAAAGTTGGTTTCATACATCATTTGCATTTTAAAAGTTTATAAAAATATAAGAATATTTAACTTTGATTATTTAACACAGTGATGTAGCGCATAAATCCTAAATTTCCATATGTATCCAAATTTTAATATGAAATGAAATGGTGATTGAACTAAAAATAAAATTTCCATTTTATATTTTAATACTGAAAAATAGTTTTGGTGTTATTAGTTATTACTATTTATTACCGTTTATTATGATATAGTGGTAAAGCGAGTATTAACGATTTATCTTTTGAGTAAGTCTTTATGACATATTCATATATTTTTTATTATATTTTACTTAAAAAAAGGTTAAAATAATTTTTATCCAGTTTTAATTAAGTATCTATTTGAAATTGAAACAATTTCTGTTTTACTTTTTTTTATTGTTTACATAATACGTTTCTGAATACTAGCATTGAATATATATTCTGAGTAATATATAATCAATGCTACTAGTATTGTATTTTCTTATCACTAAATCAAAAACAGGATCTAGATATACTTAGTATAGAAGTAATTACAATTTTATTCGACGAAATGTAGAGATTTTAATTTCGTTTAATTTTAGAATTACACACTCTCCATAGACAGAAACAATTTGTTGAAAACGATATGTTTCTATTCCGTCGATCCCCATCTCTAATGGAAAGTAAATAATTGATAAAACTTACAGCATTGTTATAATACTACTTTATTTACTTGGGACAGAAAACTCAAGTTCTCTGTATACGTGTAGGTTTTTAATGAATGACGGTATTTATCTTGGTAATTTGCTCGAACGAAGTAAATACTAATAAATGAAATATAATTTTTTAAATAATTCTGTGTATAGTTGTTTGGATTGTTATAATTTATATTATGTTAGTTATTCATTTGGTCTGAAAGCCATTACAAAATATAAATAAATAAATTTATATATATATATATATATATATATATATATTTATTTATTTAACTCTATTTGATTTAATTTATTCAAACATTAAAGTATACAAGATTAATGAAAATCAACTATATAAATAAATCAAGACAGCAATAAAAATGTACATTTAACGACATAATAAAATAATAATAATACTATAAACTTAGTAGAACCAACACGTTCCTTATTTCTTGCATGAGTTGCATAATTTTTGTTAGCGTTCATTATATCACTAGACTAGACGCTAGTGAAGTAACCATCCTGAATAATAGAACTAAGTCTAAATAGTTTTTGACGAGGTTTTTGTTTTAACTTTTATAATACAACGGCGATTCATTTAATAATAGGCCCAATTTGAGGTTTCCATTTAAATCTAATCAAATTTTGTTTTCATTGAGCTTTAATTTTCCATTTTTTAATTATTACTTTATTTAATAAATTGAACATATACTATTTAGTTTATTTGGTTAAACGGATGATGGATGTAATATACTATGAGTGTTCCGCGAGTATACTAAATCACGTCAAGTACTTGTTAAAATTGGTCTTGTCATTTCATTAATGAATATCCATAATAATGTAAATTGTTTTCAATAGAGATTAGTTTAATTCTGATAAGTAATTAGCATTTTTTAATGTAATTCTATTTTGTATTTAATCAATTGCGTAGCCAGTTGGGTTAACGGGTTCTAATCATCCTCGAATGTTTCTCTTATTTTGTAAAATATACAATAATTTTAAGACATAAGTATAATATTATATCATGTCATTATTACAGAATTTTTTCAGTTATAATAAACTTAACAATAACACATTTTATATCTTAACTTTTGTTTAATCAAGTAATTAAAGTAATTAATTTGTTACTAATGCGAGAGAAAATTGGAAATTTAAAATCCCTTCTAATTATATTTCTGGTTACGCCACAGCATCTGATTATAATCTCTTAAGGTTCAAAATAAAAATCAAGGTGCGGTTGCCTTAAAGTTTAAAAGAAATAGTAAACCATATCAATTTGAAAAAAAACAATTTCCTCTCCTTTATAAATATGCCATCTTGTATACAAATTAAAAAAATAATATATTTGAAAAATATTGTGTATATTTTTATGAAATCAAAAAAACTCACTGTATTTAAAATTTTAAAGTATCTTAAATATATATATTTACTTAAAACTTCAAATATTTTTATCATATATTATTCAAATAATATGTAATTATAATTTGACTTTATTATGTTATGTATTTATCAGTTAAAATTAATATTATTTCTTTATTTAGCTAACTAGCAAAATTAGTGGGATGGAAAATCTATTCGACCTCCCAAGAACTCATTATAGTGCTATTAATAGTTACACAAAATATTATGTTTTTAATAAAGTTAAATAAATTAAATAAATATCAAAAGGAGCATTTTTTTTTTATGGAGAATATGACTAAGTGATAGTCTTGATTACAAAATAAATGTAATAATAACTAAAACTTTACTATTATAAATACTATTTAAATTAATCTAGTGTTGTAAATGTATTTAAATTTAATTCAACTTGAAAGGTTTAAACCACCTTGATGTTAAGTGGTATTTACCTTGTTCCTACATAACGATACAGTATAAAATGTATTGCCTCTCGATGATTGAAGTTTTTAACTTCAAACAACGTTTACATTTTAAAAGATTTAAAGTATAAATAATTGCTTAATATACGATTAAAATAAAATAATATTGAAAATTCAGTGTTCAGAGCATACCTTTTTCTTTAAAGAGCACACTTATGAATTTAATTATCGATTGGGTCTGTTAATTCTTTGAAAGCCGTGATTATATATTTCAAGCCGTTTCACTTATGGAAACACTTTCGTTTTATCAAAAATGTTTTTCTCGCCGTTCAAATGAAAATATTGGTTTGGTATTGCGTACAGGTTGTAGATGTTTCTAATAAATTATTCGAGGATTTCGTGACCCACGTCTATCATATTTTACGATAGCTGGGAATTATTGGGCGACGATGGAGTATACTCCATATAACGTTAACACAATACCTATTATATTTTATTTTATTGGATTTATTCGACTTAGTACGGTTTTCTGCAATGTTTCTCAAAAATTGAGTATAATACTACGTCTTTCAGTCTTTAAGAGTTATTCATATTGGAAACCGGTGTATGCAGTGATAGACTTGGAGGGGGCACTGGGAGATAGCGTACCCATACTATTTTTTTATGGAGCGTTAAGGGTCAGCACAACTTTTTATTTTTTTAATTTTCAAGAATTTAATTTACCAGCGCTAGTCATATTTTCAAAGAAAAATATGATAAGTTCCTTCAAAACTTTAATGTACTAACTGCGAAAAATTGGCCGGACAAATATATATATTAAATATGGAGACAAGAGTATAAAGAGGTTAGGTACATTTCAAGTACCTCAATGAAACATCTACAGTTCGAGATTTTTGTAAACTTAAGGAATCAAAAACATTGTCATTAGGTGGTTCGTTAAAATCATTATTAGTTGCAATTTAATCAATAGCAATTTCTTCTTTTGAATGAGAAGTTTTAGTGCTATGAATAATATAGTTACTTGAAAAAAAAATTAATTAACGCCTAATTATTTATCATCATTGTTATTAATACAGTGGGTCGAGCCACTAGCGTATCGATATGTTTCAAGTAGGTATCTAAAATCTTGAATAATTATTGGTAAATTTATTGTCCAAAAATCATTTAATTAGGAGTACTACCTATACGATCATAGTTTACAAAACTAGTTAAAAAATAAGCCAGGAGGGTTTATATTTATTTATGACATTATATTTTTAACCTTTGAACTCTAAATAACTTAGGATATAGATTCTGTTATCAATATTGTGCAAGCACATTTTTTTTATTTCTATGAGAATTATTTCAAATTTTCCAATTCCCATTCCCGAAAAATCCTGTATTGCTGTAAGTACGATGGGGGCGGGTATAATAACTGTCGTTCAAGACGTTTTACAATTACCTATTATTATTATTATTATTATTATTATTAATATATACCCTCGTCCGGCCGCGCGGCGAGGACATAACCCCGACGTCCACGAGCAGGCGCCGCCGTGTCGGTCGTCGGTGGCGATTTTCGAACGACAACGACGCGGCAAGGCGAGGCACGTAGTCGCGACACACGGTAACAATAATACGCGCGTACATGGTAGCATTTTACGGGCGGCAGGAAGATGTAGCGAGAGATACAGATAGTGGTTACGTAGAGACAGAGACAGAGAGATAGATTGAGAAAGAGACATAATGATGGGGGAAAAAAAGTATGGCGTGGGGGTACGACGATATCCCGAACGAAGAGCAACGACGACGGTCTTTGGATTTATTACACATGCACGCTGTGTATAAGACGACCGTCCTGCCACTTCTGCTGTCGGGGACGTCGGACGACGGTCGGTAGTGGTGACTGGTGGCGGCGTGGCGGCCGGTCGTCGTCTCTCCGTCCGTGTGCCATATATGTGTGCATTATAAACGTCGGGCGCCGCAGTTGTATGCCGACGTAGTAGTGTTTGTACGCCCTGCGGCGGCGCCTGACCGCTGTCTCTACGGCTTTAACGTCGTCGTCGTCAACGACGCCGTTCCCGATGTGGTGTGTGTGCGCGCGCCGGGTATGCGGTTGATTCCCCTTTCGGCCGAAGATCGTTTACGTCGCCTCATCTCGCAGCGGTCGTACTCTTTTACGTCCCGCTGCCCCGTGCCCGCGATGCCGGTCGTAATGCACCCGGC
Source organism: Sipha maydis (assembly GCA_034509805.1). Lineage (NCBI taxonomy): Eukaryota > Metazoa > Arthropoda > Insecta > Hemiptera > Aphididae > Sipha > Sipha maydis. The sequence goes on from JASXSY010002848.1 coordinate 29,591, forward strand.
AAAGACGATACGTTCCACTTGAATAACACCAATAAGTGTCAACAACAACGCGATGTCACTTATTTAAGACTAGGGCTGAGATTACGATGCACTCTGCATCGGTTTCCGAAACCCCCTGTGCGATGCTGTCCCAAACTCGTTTAACGAACTTTGATCAGTTTTATAATATTTTATTTTCCATCAATATCAATGAAAAAATAATCATTTAGCAAATGTTTATTATTTAGAAGTCTTAGGGAATAAAAGCATTTTTTCAGAGTTTATCGGGTGGACGTTGCACAGCCCTATTCTAATGATACGGTTCGACGGTGCACGTCCATCGTCCATTGTCACTCAATCAGTGGTGGCGCCAAGTTTTTTTTCTTAGGTAGGACCTGTTTCGGCTCAGTTTATAATTTGAATAAAAAAAATAAAATATATAGTGGAGTGTATAATAACTTTATTAATGAATGATAATAATGAATATATAATAATAATTTTACGACGCGCAATGATCGGCAATTTTTCCAACGCGTCGTCGATATTGGACTGGCCTTATTATCAGATATTTCCCACTACCCGACTACCATCTACACGATAATGATATCGACCGACATAGGCGGCACTTGGGGGGTCATAAGGGGGCAGTTGCCCCCCAAAAAACTTAATGAAAAAACCTGTTATTTCAATCTTTTATTGATGAACGCCGAAAAGTTGAATTTAATTTAAAATAATTAATGATATTCCGTCTGTAATTTTAATTTCTGATGTAAAACAAGAAAATAGTTTTTGGAATTCCAAATTTGAAGCTGATTATGAATATTAGAATTTATTATACTCATGTTAATTGAATAATCGAATATTGATAAAATGATAATAATTGTTATCAAAATTAATTCATCTAGAAAACATAGTTAGTAATTTCTTTACTAGCACTATCTACAGCGCCATTCACTGATTAGAGGATATCGGTTAAATAGTAAGTACAGATAAATAAACGTGGTAAACTAATTCAATTTCGAAATATGTTTTGCTGTTATGGCATTATCAACTTATCGATCATTTAATTTTTAAATATTGAACTCTCATTTCTCAAGAACGTTTAAGTAATTTGACAGTGTTATACATACATAACAAATATAAAATTGATTTTGAAAAAATTATTGATAGGTTTGATGTAGAAGCTTCAATAAAGGGTCGACGTTTAGCACTCAAGTAAATAGTTTTGAATGTGAACATTGTTTTGTAATTTGTTGTTAAGTAATTCTTTACGAAATATATGGATATAAGTTAATGTAAAATGTGCATTATTATTCAAATAATCAAATATTCATACCCCAAAATACAATAGTTATTAGTTTTAAATATCTCCTAATATTTTAGGTTATATTTTAAGATAATTATACTTTATTTTAGTAAATTTAGTCAAAAAAACTTTTTTACTGAAGTCAAAACTGGTAAAAATGTACTCCAATAAAAAATTAAATCAAGGTTGAAATTTTATTTTGGGAAAATTGAGTTATGAAAGTCCATTTTTCTGGGTTATTGTAATTAATTTTTTGCCCCCCCCCCCCCTAGAATCATTCCCAAGTGCCGCCTATGTCGACCGATAACAATTGTTACTTACATTTAACAGGACCACTAAAATGTATATTTTAGCTAACAAAAAATAATAATAATTAATGAGAGCTAATTACTATATTTAAAATTTTAAATGATTACGAAACTGCTTGAAAATAATTCTGTTTTTGAAAAATGATTATATTATTATGCCGAAGATCAGGCTAGTGGTAGAGTCACTGGCGAGGCCAGACATTTTCAAGAAGAGCCCGTTTATCTGGCCCGTCCTTGGTACTACCACTGCATTTTTCCGCCCGCAAAATTTTTCAAAAGGTTCTGTGTACCCCGAAACCACTCACGGGCATCTCACACCTGCATGTGATTGCTACTTCGCCAAAACGGTGTGTGTTGTTTATTTTTCGGTGTTTTAATTATAAAATTATGGCATCATTGACCGAAGACAGGTTACGAAGTTTTGAAAGTATTTAAGATAACTTTAGTTGTTATAAAACAATATTTCGATCAACAAGATCATCGCCAGAACAATTTGTTTAAAACAACAACCAGGTTGCTCAAAACGCTTTGCTAAAACACGCTTATAGTAACCTCGATGTTTGGCAGAATACACTTGTAGTCGCTCGCGTTTCATCAATAACTGTATATTAGTTTAATATATTATAGTTGATATTTTTTATAATCACAACTATTATTATTATGTGCGCAGCAATATTTGTAGGCTGCCGATGAATTGTTCACGACCGCATTTATCGAGTTATCGTTTTTCATTCTTCCTAAGTCTTTTTTGCCCCAATTTTGAATTATTTATACACTAATAATACATCAGTAAAACGTTCTCGTTTCGAACCATTTCGAGGTGTCTTATGGTTAGAGGTATTCATAGGCGATAATTGGGGGGGGGGGGGGGGGCTTAGCTCACAAAAAGATCAAAAGCTCTCCACCAAAATTATTAATTTCGTAGTATAAAATATTAAAATACATATTTATTTTGCAACAATTGACATTTGTCCTCCTTGAAATTTAATCAAATCTCCGTCTATGGAGGTATTATGTTTTTACGACTTATTTATTAATATAAATGTTTGATTAATTGATAATACCTGAAGGTACATTGGCTTAAAATAGTTATATATATTTTGGCTTTTTTCCAGTAATCTTAAATTTAGCTCAACCGAACTGTCAGTCGAATAATTAATTTAACTCGTTGAATTTGTGTGTTTTCTATCGTATTGATTTTAATATTTAGGTGACCTTATTTTAAATGTTTTTAATTTATTCATTTACTTGTTTACGTTTAGAATTTATCGTGATGTTCACTTTAATACTGAATGTAACTTTAAACCATTTCATTATTACTGAAATATAATTTACAGCAAAAATTATGATGCGTAATTAATAAAATTAATATAATTTATGCTCAAAATTTATTTATAAAATATATGACTTAGAATTAAAATATAAACAGCAATGTTAAGAATATGTAAGAAATACAGCAATGTAATTAAGTACATATTTTAAAACTATAATATTAATCTAAATATTTAGTTAATAGTTTATAATATTCTTTCAAATCTATTTCTGTCTAATATATAATTTTGACCAATAATTTGAAGTACTTACCTATAAGTATCACCATAAAAGTACTTGACCTACAGATTTGGCCAATAAATACATTTATTCATATGTATTCTTCAAATCGTCAAAAAAAAAAAGAAGCACTTTCAAATTTCATAATTGAACGTGTTGTAACATGACATCAATGTTCATAACACTTTGCTACATTTTATGTCAAACCATAAAAATAGTAAATGCTATAACTTTCTAGCCCTGATAATCGCTATCTTAATAATATTTACAATTATATTTTAATAATTAATATTATTACATCATTATCAAAGATAATGGCTTATTAAGTCAGCATGTCTACAAATATTTAAATGATATTAATTAAATGAGATAGTTTTGTTTATAAAATGAATATTAAACATAAGTCATGTTGGAAATGTAATGGTTTCATACGAATAGTAATTTTTTTTTACTTCCCATTATGGTTCATTTATGATCGGTGCTGTAGTTTTGGAGTTATTAACGCACAACTTACACAGATTTTAAATAAATTATTTTGAATCGCAAAATGTGTTGGTTATCGAACTCCTCCAAAACGACTTGACCGATTTTCATGAAATTTTCTGTGTATATTTGGTAGGTCTAGGGTAAAGGGGATTGACCACCCCCGGGAGGTGCTCAAACAGGAATTTTGAGATTTACGATAGAAAGTTTTGTTTATAAATGTTGCTATGGGAGTTATAAGATTTGACAATAATATTTATTTATTAGTGGTTGCCATTGATAATATATAAAATTAATATAATTAATTACCCGACGTTACAAGGTAACCAAAAAAAAACAAATGATTATATTAATCCACCGTATTATGTCAAACTTGGTATAACTTTGATACTTTATTAGAGTTAAATAATACACTTACGTACAAACAGCACTAGGTCCGCGATCTACCGCAGGTAGATTGACTACCTGATAATATACTGCTGCGAATCAGAATTTTTATTCCGGGCAACAGAAAACTTAAGATAAATCTAAGAACATCATCCACCGAGTATTAAATAACGAGTTGAACAAAGTTTGAGTCATATAGAATTGGATATTTAACGAGCAACGAAGTGCACGGGATCAGATAGTATATTATATATCTTAATTATGAGTATTTTTAATGTTATTATGTTTTTTATTATACATTATTATTATGATAAAATATATAGTTAATAAAATAAATTTCAATTTCATATGCTTAATATAAAATAAATAAATTAAAATATATTTTGTTTGTATTTATTTTATTATGTATGTTTACTGGTGTTTTAAGCTTTAAAGTATTTGTTATATAATTTAACAACACTATTATAAAAATTTGATTGTTTTGTAGTATTGAGCTGATATTTTTTAATTCTCAGTCGTATTTACTACTCATTCTCTTATAAGCTTACGAAAAAAAAATAAAAGGGATGAAAAAAAATAAAATAAAGAAACCGTCTGCAGGCTTGTCATCAGACTCGGTTTTTGAACGTGATACGCGTCCTAATATAAGTACAACGATCGGGTCATCGTCATGTAATATACTATTCTCTAAGAGGAGCTTCGACACGTTAACCGTGGCAAAAAGATTTCTCGTCGTAACAGATCGACTTAAAAAAAAAAAATCATGAGTACAAAAATCCCATGGGAAAAATCTAACATTAATTATTCCACATTTATGATATCGTATAAGCCAGCTGCCAGTCCCAGAGACCTTACCTGTCATCCTTTTTGTTTGTACCACATAAATATACGCATTGTTGCCACGTTCCTTCGCCATCATAAACCGCCTCAGTCTCTGTTGTCTCCCCGTCGTATACTGTATTTTATACTATACTATTATTAGGTAGGTTACATGTTGATTGAAGATTAAACGTTCACATAAGTTCAGTTCTTATTGATTGTTTAAAATATCCAGTTAAATTTAATAAAATATTCCTTTTTCATATTATTTCCAACCTAATATGATACAACCAAAATTAAATTTACAAATAATCAAGCCGTTATGTGTTATATTATGTAAAAAAATATTGAGTTTTTTTTTATTTGTTCTACATTATTTTGTCAATTATATTTAAGATATGAAATCATTCAAAACAAAAACATTTAAAAAGCTCTCTTGTCTTTCAATCTTCATGTGATTGTGTATTTGTTAATTTTACACTTTTTAACATTAACTTGTTTTAGAAATTTAAATAAATTACGTATCATTAACATATGAAATATTGCAATATATGACAATACAGTAAAACCTCTGTATAGCGGACACTCACGGAACCGACAAAATTATCCGCTATTGGGAAAAATTAATAAAATAATATGTATATAGGTATTTATGTCTAAAAATTTAAATGTTATTGAATTTTTAAAAAATATCTTACTTTAGATTTATCGTTACATAATTTATTACAATTTTTTAGTCGTAACAAAATATATTATACAAAATTACTTATCGAAAAAAAATCTGAAATATTAGTTGTTTTTTTCTTGTATTGCAATTTCCTCAAAATTAGACTGGAGTTGATTAACTAATAACAATTAGACTGCATCACTCTTATTGAGACAAAATGTCTTTAGCCTATTCGCTAACAGCAATGCTTCTTTATTGATAACATAATAATATTATCATAGTACATATTGTATTGTATACACAATTAGTTCGTATTTCTTGGATAGCTGTCCGTTATTTAGATATATTTAAACACTTCGGACTACCTAAACCTGTCCGCGTTCGTTATTCAGAGGTGTCCGCTATTTAGAGGAGCATTATTCATTATTTTCAACGGAACTATGCAGGGACCGAAAATTTTGTCCGTTATTGAGAAGTGTCCGTTTAGAGAGGTTTCACTGTATGTTGAAAAACTGGAACTCGTTGTCTGTTTGTTCCTTTACATATTTTCACAATTTCTCGCGTTATTTACATATACAGTGAAATCTATTATATTGGTAAAATATAATATACAATTTAATTATTTCTTGCGGAATTGACACATTAAAAATTATCCATTTAAAAGAGTTGCTTCTAAACTAGTTTCAACTATGGATTTTATAGGGTTTCTATTCAACAATTCAAAATCAGACTTTATTATTTTATATTCAATACTATGTAAACTTTAATAGATTAGAATTTAATATTAATTAATAGAAATCTTTTGTGTTGTATTATAACTTCAGTTTGTTTATTATTATTGCATAAAAACTAAAATGAATACATCATTGAGCGTTTTTTCTGATTTTACAGAAGATAATTCATCTAATAAATAATAAATGGTTTTTAATAAATCGTATTAACTATTAAATTACTAAAAATTAGTACCGCTGTATAAACTCTAATAATTAGGAACAATATCCGAGTAATACACAAGTATTATCATTTTTCACATTGATACTGTAATTAATGAAGGGAAGAGTATTTACTATCCAGTAAAGTTTTGCATTTTAGTGATATCAAGCTTAGATATATTTATATATTATATATGTATGTATTTTAAATTTAACCACATCTGAATTTTAATTAAATTATTTGTAATTTTTTTCAAGCTTTAAATGATGATTTAAAATAATGATAAAATAATAAATGACATAAAATGTATTCTATAATGAAAAAAAAAAGATTATGAGTTACATTTTTTAATTACGATTGTATTTTTTATTATATACTTTAATTTTAGACAGTTTCTGAAATTGAGGGCATTAAGGCAAAAAAAAAAAATTACTATTAGTACCCAGTTTGAGTATACTTTAATATGTATACAATAGAAAATATGCTATTGATCATTTTGATACACACTGAATTTATAACTCTGCATTGTATCTTTACCTATACACGCTCGTCAATCTAATCTCGCTATTTGAATCTCAATACCTTTACAAACATAGTTTTTAATTTAGAACTTTTATTATTTATTATCATTTCTATTTTATAATGTACGTTGTTGTGAAATTTTTAGTATCTAATGTTGGATATCGTTTATTAACTTTTGCCTATCGAATGACCTATCTAAAACGATCATTACACTATAACCAAGGCTTTTCCGTTTTACATAAGAAAATTTATCGTTATTGCAAACTATCTTATACCTCTGAGTTATATCTTAGTTTACTATAGAATCAATTCATTCAAGTAAACATTTAATATTTATTCAAAATAATCAGATGTATGATAAACATAAATAACAAATTTAAATAAACAAATAAATAACAAATATAGAGTTTACTAATGTATATCATATAAATAATCTTATAATTAATCATAACATATCTATGAATTGTATAATCATCAAAAAATTTTATCAAATATGATCATACATTATATGATTAGGATATTAAGATACTTTTAGGATAGTGTTT
>JASXSY010002849.1:0-11931 GCA_034509805.1 Sipha maydis
TCCACATGCATCTCTCCTTCCTAAATAGTACTAGAAATGTATGTTATATACGTGTTATGTGATATAGTAAGGTGGAGACAATATATGTACGTGTGTGTGTGTGTGTGTGTGTGTGTGTGTGTGTGTGCATGTGTTTTCTGTATACTAATATATATATATGCATGTGAGTATGACGCAGTAGAAGAGCTTTCCGGTGCACTGCAGGGTTTTTCATCAAAATGCGAACTCGTGTGACGGCGGCGGCAGTGGTGTATGTACTACCGCTGCGCCACTTGCCAGACTTCCTCTTTCAAATGCTAATGGTTTAAAACCACCAGCTCGAGCACCTCTCACCCCCGTCGAGGTCGTACTTCAAAACCCGAATAGGCGTTTTCTACCGACCCATTTTGGTCACTTGATATTCGCATTTATTATATGTTCCCGTCCCGCCCCTACAGAACTGCCACTATTACAATAATGCACACCCTCTCATGCCAAACCAATAATTTACGTTGGGTTTTTGCTTTGGCGAGAGGAACGGGATGATGAGAAAAATATATATTATAATTATATATATTACAACCGTCCGAAACGTTTCATTTACGTTTTGTTTCACACCTGCGATAGTGTCCACTGTTGTTCCACTACAATAACGCGCGTAGAATCTGTGATTTTTCACGCGCTGTGAGACGAGCGAAAAAAAAAATATTGTTTATCAAAAATCGAACAGTAAAAGTAAATACGACCGTTTGCCTTTCAGTTGTCTTCAATACGAAAAATCATTCTCGGTACGTTCAACTGAAAATGTAATGACGGCATACCCGTTCGTTTTGGAAATACTTTTGTAGCTATTTCATTGTAAGAAATTAACGGACCAAAACGACATAGCTTAGCTCTTATCATGCAACTTACTTAACGCGCATTCCAAAAAATATAAAAATAAAAGTTTTAATTGACAAAGTTTACTCGAATAAGTTTAAAAACGATCAATAATCGATGGACATTGTCGAATGGCATAATATATTATTATTGCGGTGCACACGTTATTAAAACGGATAATCGTAAATTTGGCGCCCACAACACGTTTCGTTTTGTGCACAAAAATCGAGCTATTTCCTAATCAAAAACCATACAGCTACGATTAGATTTAGCCTCTTTTCCGATGACGTTTCTTACACCGTCTTGTACACAAGATAATTGATAAACAGCACACGACCTCACATTTCTCACGGGCCCGATAGAATGTAATAAATGAGTGTATATTTCGTGATATTTACGTTTACGAATTACGAACACTCGGGACGTCTATGTCGCGCTAATATATTATTATTATTATTACTTTTCACGTCCGTGCATGTGCTCACGTGTTGTGTACGAGTCGTGTTTGGGGTTTACGATATTACGCAGGGCACGCGTGCAATAACATGGATGGATAAATCGGATGTATCGGGAAATTACTGGCGAACGGGAATAATGCGTTTCTGTTTCTCCGACCGATTTACGGTGGGCGAAGGCGATGGATGAGGGATGTACGTAGCGAATCGACGATGGGAGCTGAGGCTGAATGGCGAGAGTAAACGGGAGAAGCAATAATAATAATAATAACCGATTCGTCGGTTGAATGGAAGTAATTTCGCGCGGAAAAAGGGTCACGGAGACGGCGAAAGCTGCCGTCGGACTCGATAGCCAGCAGCGATGGTAACGGTAGGTATACGATCGCAGTCGTCAGCGGCCCGAGAGGAGATTACCACCGAACCGGAAATAAACCAGTGTGTCCTCGTCGTCCTCGTCTTTGTCGCCCTGCTCTCATCGTTCACCATCTCCTCCGAGTACCTATGCTTTGACATATTGCCACCACTACACCTATAACGTGCTACTTCCGTCAAACGATGGTATTCTCGTGCCCTCCATGGCCTCGGGACTTAATGAACCGAATCGACTTTTTGCAGCAAAATACCACCGAATGAGGTATACGCAATAAATATAGTGAACATACATATAGTTATAAACATTTATGTATATATTTTTTTTTATTAATATTTATTTATAAATAAATCTGTTGTGTATTGTATACGTTACCACGCTAGAGAAATCAAATATTATCGACATGCCATGAACGAAACGCGAGTGCATCGACGACCGGCCAAAGGGTTTTACGACGAAATCATTCGGGTTATTAGTCGACGACTGGAACTGAACACCGAACCCGCATGCTATAATCCTCGATTCTCGGCATCGCAATAACGGGACCCACCGTAGCGTCAGGCGACCGTCACGCGTGTACGGTTCACGTCGTCGATAAGTACTACGATTTTCACAATGAACCAACTGAGGTCTTCCGCTGAACGTACTCGTACACGCATAATTCCGTGCTGCACTATAACGGAACATAAGTCTTGAGGGGTAAGGAGTGTCTTTCCCATCCTAGTCGAAACGGTTTAATTGACCATTCGACCATGTTGCGTCACAACTACACCGCGATTTACTGCGTTCCCGCCGTTGGAAGCTGTGGTTGACGCACCAAACTGTACAATGACGTTTGCTTCGGAGACGAAAACATTAAATTGAGTTCAATGTAAACGTGAGTTACATATTATAGGTATGATCGAGAAGAGGTCGACAAACAATATAAGTCGAGTGGGATATGGAATCGTTGAGATAACCCAACACGTGCATATACAAGGGTAAGTTAATTATTATCCGCAATGCAGTTATAGGTACAAATATATTGTCATAAAATAGGAAACTTACATGTACATACTTTTTCGACATAGTTCCCTTGCTTTTCAACGCACTTGGTCCATCATTAAACAAAATTCCTGATGTCCTCATAAAAGAAGGTTTTCAGTTAAACTGCGAACTAGGAATGGACCGCTTTCTTCAATGTATCATATGAGGTAAATTGACGGCCCTTAATACCTCTCGGAGTGGACCAAACAAGTAATAGTCAGAAGGGGCAAGATCGGGACTATATGGAGGATGAAACGGTTACTGGTAATGAAACATGGATATATTATTATGAGCCGTAAAGTAAACGGCAGAGTATGGAATTGAAACATCCGAATTCGCTGTGGAAGAAAAAGTTCAAAACTAATCGTCATCAGAAAAACTGATGTTTACGTTTTTTTAAGACTCACAAGGTTCAGTACTGCAATATTTTGAGAAGAGGAACACAAAAATAAACATTGTACATTACAGTGAGATGTTTACTCCCAAGCTAAGGCCAGCAATTTGAAACAAACGCCGAGGACTACAATCAAAGTGCCCGTCCACATACTACGGCCCATACTGCTAAAACGCTCCAAAAACTAAATTTTGAAGTACTAGTTCATTATCCATAGAGTATCGATCGTGCCCATTCTGACTATCACTTATTTGGTCCTATCGGAGAGGCATTAAAGAGGTGCCGATTTACCTCGGACAAAGCATTGAAAGAGACGGTGTATTCTTGGCTCGTAGCTCAACCGAAAACTTTCTATTATCAGGACATCAAGGAACTTGTACAACGATAGACCACATGCATTGAAAATCAAATGGGACTCTGCTGAAAATTGATGTGCATGTAAGTTACCTATTTGAATACAATAAAATTGTATAACTCTATTGCGAATAATATTTGACTTACCCTCGTATGTAAAATGAGGGCTTAAGTTCATCGATTCAAATAATAATTTTAAACTAAATAATGCAATTACTATTGATTTTGATACTGTAATTCTAATTGATTGAATAAACGATCATTAATGTATATGTAATGTGTAATTGTTTCAATTTATTTGTTTGGCGATTTCAAAAATGAATCTATACTAATAATATATAATAATAATGAGCATCTGTATCTATTTACTTGTAATTTTATTTATGCATATTATCACGGTTCGAAGATTACATGATTTAATTAATTGTTAAGTTACAACAGTAACATATAAAGAAAAAAAGAAAAACGCCTTGTAAAAAAAAGTAATGGTTTTGACTTATGCAGAATAAAAGAAAACTAAAGATAAATGGTAGTGGAGGTTATTTAAATAATAAGAATGCAGCATAAAAGTTATTTTGTTGAAAAAACAAGTCTAAATGAAAAATGCAAATAGACGGTTTGAGTATAACGGAAGTAATAGAAAAAGTACATTATGTAATGAAAGAGGGTGCTTATTATTAATTACATAAAATATGTATGAAACATTTCGATGTTTTAAATTTGTGAACCAGGTTAAAAGGATGAATAAAGTGAATTGAAAGTGATTCTAAAAAGATTTAGAAAGAATGATTGTTATATTATATATTTGGTTTTCTATCGAATGGATATTTAATAATGAATCGTAAAATGTAAATCACATACATTTGTATCGAGTGACAATGCAATTTATAAATTATTTGATTTTTACTACAAAGACGTAGTACTGAATTCATTCATCGGCTTGATAATACAATCTTCGAAAATTGCACAAATTCAGAATTGCAATTAAAGTGTAGTGATCAATTCTTTCTTGAAGTAAAGAAGGAATATTATGAAAATGTATAAATGAAATAAATTTAATAAATTTATACGGACAGTTTTAAATTTATCTGCATTATTATTTCGCTCGTTTCATACCTATTTTCGTAGCGCTATCATTTTATTTAGAAAAATAAATCAAATGAAATCATTATTCGTTGAATCGCGTTTATGTTTAATATCATAAGTAATATACATCGAGCAGTGGATGGTTCCAAGATTAAAAAAAGAACCGGATGGGCCTCGCTCTGCTGTACGGTTAGGGGTGGAGTGCACCTCGCTTATAGGATAGGTCATTATTATAATGGATTTGTTAAATTTGAATGCAATGATAGATATCATTGTATACGAATAACGATTCTGAACGGAGTTCATATGTTAGTCTAGAATATAATACAATGTTATTTATAAATATAATATAAGTATATTTTATTTTTAAACGAAAAATTTAGAAAAACCGAAAATTTAAATTGTCTATAAATAAGTCAAAATATGTCAAAATACTTTGAAATTTTAACCATGTATAGAAAACGTCAATATAAAGATTTAATGATAATTTCAAGTTGTTGCGGTTTTTCGTTTTTGAGTAAGGGCATTTTAAAAAAACCGATATCATTTGTCAGTCTAGAACATTCTACATTATATTATATTTTACATGTAATTTTATGTCAATATTCGATGTTCAAACGCTTATAAAAAAAAATTGTGCCTATGGATTTTAATAATTTTTGAATGACTTTAAAAACTACTTCTGTGGAATCTTCGATTAAATTTTCAAGTATTTTGTAGAAGCCAAATTTTTTTTATCACCGATTATAAAAATAAAATGTAAAAAAATCGAATATTTTAAATGACTATAAGTGGCTTAAAAATCAATATAATATTTTGAAAAAAATATTGCATAAAAGAAATACCAATATTAACAGCTGGTAGAAATTTCAAAAATCTGCGACTTATACTTTTTGAATTATAACAAATATTTAAAATCGTCTGAGAATAAATCGCTATTTTATGCAATTTCGTAAATATTTAAATTTCAAACAGTCATACAATTTTTTCCTCTTAGTCCGGTAGAAATTTTTTTAAAGATTTTTGAAGAGTAGCTCATAGATAACCTAGTGTTAAAATTTTGAACCTTAAGTATGAACAAAAAAAATTTTATGAATTTTTATCTACAAAATAACTTGCAAATTATCGTGATTTTTACACATTTTATACAAATTTGAGAATTAAGGGCTTATAAAAAAAAATTGAGTTTACCGATCACCGATATTTTTTAGTTACGATAAGTTTAACTTATTATAAACCTAGTATAAAATTTTCAAGAGTTTTCGCTCAATCAATTAAATTTTATAGATGTTTAAAAACAAAAATTTAACAAAAATCGAAAATTTAAATTGTCTATAAATAAGTATAAATATGTCAAAATACTTTGAAATCTTAACCATGTATAGAGAACGTCAATATAAAGATTTGGTGAAAATTTCAAGTTGTTGCGGTTTTTCATTTTTGAGTTAGAGCATTTTAAAAAAAACCGATATCTTTGTCAGTCTAGAATATTATACAGTATATTATATTTTACATGTAATTTTTTGTCAATATTCGCTGTTCAAACGCTTATAAAAAAAAATTGTGCCTATGGATTTTAATAATTTTTGAATGACTTTAAAAACTACTTCTGTGGAATCTTCTATTACATTTTCAAGTATTTTGTACGAGCCAAATTTTTTTTATCACCGATTATAAAAAAAAAATGTAAAAAAATCGAATATTTTAAATGCCTATAAGTGGCTTAAAAATCAATATAATATTTTGAAAAAAATATGACATAAAGGAAATACCAATCTTAACAGCTGGTAGAAATTTCAAAAATCTGCGACTTATACTTTTTGAATTATAAAAAATATTTAAAATCGTTTGAGAATAAATCGCTATTTTATGCAATTTCGTAAATATTTAAATTTCAAACAGTCATAAAATTTTTTCCTCTAATTCCAGTAGAAATTTTTTTAAAGATTTTTGAAGAGTAGCTTATACATAACCTCGTGTTAAAATTTTGAACCTTAAGTATGAACAGAAAAAATTTTATGAATTTTTATCTACAAAATAACTTGCAAATTATCGTGATTTTTACATATTTCGTATAAATTGTAACTTTGAGCACTTATAAAAAAAAATTGTGACTTACGATTTTAGATTTTTTTTTATCAGTTAAGGAACAACTTATAAGAAACCTTGTATTAAATTTTCAAGATTTTCTAGGCAGCCAAAAATATTTTATCGTTATTCAAAAAAAAAATACTTAAAAATATTGAAAATTTCAATTGTCTATAAATAGCTTCATAAAAGTCAAAATACTTTGAAAATTTAATGGTGTATAGAGAACGCTAATCTAAACATTTGGTGAAAATTTCAAGTATTTACATCGATTAGTTTTTGAGTTATAGCAAAATAAAAAATTTGATTATGTCAAAAACTGGTTTTGCGTAAAAACTCCCGTTTTTCCCAAATTTCTTTATGGTTTTTCCCGTCGCATTTAAAAAATATTGGAAATTTTTAACTTTTGACCCCCCAAAGTACCAAATAGATTCACTTTCCTTTCAGAAAAGTTGCTACATAAGGCAATCGAAGCATTTTTACTGCCCCAAAACGTGTCGACAGACACAAAAAAAAAAAAAAAAAACACACATCATTGTAAAATCAATACATTCTTCACTCCGTTCAGAATCTAAAAAAAAAAAAAAAAAAAAAAAAAAATGATGATATCGATACATACAGTATGTTCTATTACAGAGCAACGGTAATAGATCGGAATAATATTTGCTTTCATACCTTAATAATTATTCTATTATTCCCTACGCACATGCGCACATGTATTATAACGTGCGTACTGAATAACCAATAATGTTTGCACCTATATCAATTATCCCCCATTTAATCGTACACATATTCTATTCAGACGTTAAAGTCATAATATGTATTTAAATATACATAAATATAGACGCCTATATTTATCAAAAAAATAAATCGTTATTGCGTGAACTTACGACAACGGAATTAATCGGGCAGACTAATTACTAATACTCGTAACGTGGTCATCATTAAAATCCTAGTCAAATCGATAAAACGTTATAGTACCAACCTAAGTATGATTATCGCTTTTACGTGGGCTGCCTTGAATTATATGATTAACGGACGGAAATTACCCTCATGTGTAATGGTTGTGCGCTTCAACCAGAACTAAAAGTTTGTAATTATTTTTACCCAACTACAAACTTTCAATATCACGCTCGTTTCCCTCGTTATAATGCTCATTAGTTAGTTCTCGGCCGGATTAACTTCATTCGTAAAAAGTATCCGACTAAAACGAACAAGAAAATTATAAAAATACACGTGCAGATAATTCAATAATTTATCACCTCATCATACCTGATAATTAATTAGACTGAAAATTATTTAACTACAATCTCTATTAAGATTAAAATTATAAATATAGTGTTATTTATTATTATTATAATTATATTTATAATTTTTTTTTTCATTGGCTTGAAATTCGTGTGGGTGATTACTAAAACGGTAACGATGTACAAAACTTAATACATAAGAGCAAATACTTTTATAATAAAGGTAATTTTATTCCTATAGTCTTATTATTATAAACATTAAAATAAATCCAAAAGAACATTTAATCTTAATGTTTATCAAAGTTTATCACAGTTTTTCACAATGATAATTTATAAAAATATAATTAAATATTTTATCAAACAATGACACCATTTTTAAAATATAAAAAATATTTATAATCAATAAATCATAATTTATTGCTTATATTATTTTACAAATAATCGGCTTTTGATTGCAATTTAAACTGTTTACAATGTTCAAAAATTAAATTATTATTATTATTATTATTATTATTTTGACGTATAGATCATATGTTAATATTTTTTTTATTTTTTATATCGAATTACGATTCAGTACTAACATTTTAAGACTAATGATTAAGAATGTTTTTACTTTTTAAATTTCCGTATTTTTATTTTTTCTGTGTTTCTTAATTTATTTATCGTTTACATTGATATCGGATATTTTCAATTCATCAAAAATTCAATTTTTCTTTTGATTTTAATAAAAGAAATTTTAAAAGCATTTATCTTAAGTGTTTTTACATTTTCATAAAAAAAAAAAAAAAGATTTATATATATATCTTTGTATAAAACGTAATAATGCAGATAAGTAGGTATTAGGTTTTCGAAATAAACTATTAGTGCTATTAAATTTTTTTCAATCGCGCCTCGTAGTATAAAATATTTACGAACAAAAAAACACGGCACGTAAACGTAGGCAAATTGCCTATCCTTGTCGCCGCGTTAGTTTTTTTAAACGTTTTGTAAGTTTGTTCTAAATTGACAGGGAACGTACATTATCGATAAACCATTCAAACGGAATAAACCCAAACTGAATCGTCTTTTATCAACCGGGGTTTGAATGGAGAAAGAGTAAAAAGAAAAGAAAAAATTGAAAAGTAAAGTGATGGCAGGCATTTAGTTACTGGAACACTGTACACAGTGCACGTTCTTGAATTTTAACGCTCAGTATATAACACATTGAATGTAGAGACACATTTTTAAATCCATATTCGAATAAATGGATTTTAATTTAACAACAACAAATGGTTTTCTGTCTACATGAATCGACTTAAGCACATGTCAGTCCATGTTACGTTTGATATAATTAACTTGACAAATGATGATTCTGTAAGGTTTAGAATTCAACTTGATGTACCTACTCTACAGAAGTAATTTAAATAAAACGTTTGAATAATTTTCTCGAAACATAAAACGGTATTTACATGTAGACGGTGTGTGTACTTCTCAGTAAATGCGTATAATACACGAAGTTTTTTTTATCTAAAGATTATACACTTAACGCGTTCGGTAAAAATATAAGAGTGTTTAGTTTGAGTTTTGACCATTTGCAAAATACAATTTAAGAATACTCAGCTAGTTGTCGAGCAGAGAAAACGAAGTGCTTGCTAGTTTAATGAACGTTTAAAGATTATCAAGTAAAAACTATTGAAGATCACGCGATTCAATTGAATCCAAAGAACTTCTGGACCCGGACTGGAATAAAACACAATGTCCATCTGTAGACCCATGACCAGTTTCATTATGATCACGGTTCGTTTTAAAAGTCGAAAACGAAAGCCGTGTATTAAACAGCGTCCGACCACGGATTCGGCCATTTTTTTTTTTTTTTTTGGTTCGAACCAGAAACCATGGTCGTCGTCGGCGGATCGGTCATAACGACCGGTCTACGTCCGACGAACCGTACGTCGACCGCGGACGGGAGGACGCGCAGGGTGCAACTCCCACGCGACCGAACGTCAACGCCGCATGAATATGCATCGAGCACGTGCTTTTCCACTCGCTCACAGTCGCCATTTCCCTCTTGCCTCGTTCGCGGAAATCCCTTGATTACCCTTTCGCGGCGTCGCACACGTCCCCCGGATCGCCCGCGCACCCATCGCGAACAAAACGCCACACCGCTCTCTCCGTGCACGGGATACAACGAAAACCGTCCACGTCCCACGTGTTACGCACGCGCGCGTTACGTCATGTTACAAAATGCACGTACATATATTTACATGTTGCACTCGTGGTTCGCGGACATCGGGACGTCGGAACGACTGAGCGGCAACGGCGGCGGCCTATTGTTCGGTCGGCAGTCCGCGAATTCGGGCGCAGGGACACGGTGGCGCGCGATAAACAAGCATGTACAACATAACGCGATAATGGGAACGACGTCACGGTGACGGGACGGGCACGGTCAGGGTACGGACGGACGGTGTGCGCGCGCGAACCGTCGCGAGAACGTGCTGCATTCACTTTACGGTCGTAAATAATAAACACGACAACGGCTCAGCCGCCGGACGGTCGCGCAACAATTACATTATTGTTGTTATTGTCATTGCTGTTATTACTATTATTATTATTATAATTTTACACCAGTTATTATTATCGTACGGCAGTGCGACGTCACCTGGTCTCGCGTCATCTTCCCGGTAGCGTCTTGCGGACGACACCCTTCTCCATCGCTTCGGAGTCGGATAAGCGACCCACTCGCTGTCATGTACATTGTGATCCAATTCACGTTGATCGCAATAGAACAATACACGTATATATATACGTACGTTTGTGTACGTTTAAAATAATTGTTTTTTTTTATAAAAAAGTCGAAAAAAAATCTTAGAACAATGTTTTTAATTTAGACTCTGCGTCGGTTGCTAAGAGAGATTCTCTACTCGAAATGTACTTTTTTCGAACGAAAAAGCGGCTTTATGATAACCAACACATGCCCACAAACTTCGTTAAATGGATTGAATGTTTCGTTGCAATGCTCGTACTCAAGAATGTATAACGTTTCGAAACATTTCATCAGGATGTTTGTTCGACAATCGTTTCACAATACTTACAGATCTTTATTTATCACTAGGTGACGTTATATCACACATACAATGTATATCCACGTGAAACGGAACTGATTTAATGATGCAAAATGTAAAAATACTCTTTTGAATATTTGGCATATTGATTTACTATTACCGATCTATGTGAATAAAATACCTATAATCATTTCAATGATTGTGCAGAGTCGACAAAACCATAGAAAAGGTACTTAAAATTGGTAGAAACTGAGGAATTTATTATAATACATTGCAAATAGCACATCATTTTAATAAATTTAATTTACTTGACTGGACTCAACCGAATATTATAATTTAGATTTCTAATAAGTTAAAATGAATAATAACTCGTTCCAGAAAACAGCCTAAGCAATTTCTTTTAAGTTTTTTTATTTTAACCTTTAGAAAACACCCCGAAACTCATTTATTTATTAGTTATAATAATTATTGCTTTATAAAAAATTATTAAATACCGTTATTATTCACCTTGTTACTAATAATAAAAATATTAACAATAACCAAGAAGCAAATAAACATCGATGCACCACGACAATGAATAATATTTTTTAAAACTAACAAATCTTGAGTGGTCTGTTTTTTTAAACTAATTGTCATTTTTCAGTGTTCATTGAATTAAAATTTAAAATCATTTATTGTAATACCTTTTGTGCTTAAAAAATAGTAAGGTATAAATTATACATTTAGGTATATGTCGGTGAAGATTTGTCAAAGAAATAATTATTTTAATATAACGTAAATATGATAATAAAAATAATGATTAAAATTGTCGAGGTGAATTGAAACTGTTTATTTTGAAAGAAGAACAACGTGGCGGATCAAAACTGACGAGACAAGAAGATATGAAATTTAAAACAATAAACACTCGTTAAATCCGTTTGAAATTCTAATTTGAGATTATATAATTTTTAAATTTACACGACTTGTGTTTATCGACGAGAAAACAAATCTGGTGGAGATGTTACCTGAAAAA
>JASXSY010002850.1:0-114331 GCA_034509805.1 Sipha maydis
ACAAACTTGAAACAATTTTGTAATGAAAATAATTTACACAGTTTAATAATGAATAAATTAGGTCAGTCAGATAATTTAGAATGGGATAAAATAAGGTCAAGGATAAGATATATTTTTAAAAATACTAATATAGAAATATTTATATGTACAAGTACGGAATATACCGAGGAGGAAAACAAACAATATTACAACAATATCACAATTCTAAAATTGGAGGACATTTAGGAATAAATAAAACAATTAAGAAAATAAAAAGACAATTTAATTGGGTAGGTATAAAAGAAGATGTTAAAAATTATATAAAAAATTGCACGTCATGTCAAAAAAATAAAATAACAAATAAAAAAGTAAAGCAACCAATGGCAATAACTTCAACTAGTTCAAAACCATTTGAAAAAATATTCTTAGATATTGTAGGACCATTAACAACTACCTTATCAGGTAATAATTATATTTTAACAATGCAAAATGATTTAACAAAGTATTCACTAGGTATAACAATACCAGATCATCAGGCTAATACTGTAGCTGAGGCTTTTGTGGTACATTTTGTATGTATTCATGGAATTCCAGAGACAATATTAACTGATCAAGGAACAGAGTTTCTTAGTAATACGTTTAAAGAAGTCTGCAAACTATTAAATTTATTTTAATATATTTATTATTATGTATTTATTTAATATAATTTATATTTCTATATAAGATTGATGAGTTATAACTTGTAAATTACAAAATAAATATTTTTTTTAAAACAATTGGTGTATCTTAATTATTATAGCAAATGATTATATTAAACAAATAAATTTTTTTCATTTTAAAACAAAGTAAATCAACAATTCCTATGTATTTAGAAAAATAATTCATAAATAAGCAGATAAAAATGTATATGACATGGTATGTACTTGGATTCGGAGTATAGAGCTAAGACTAAAGTAGTTAAAGGTCTATTCACACATTTTTTTTTTTTTTTTTTTAACTATACATTTTTATAATGCCCCTCCTATTTAAGGTTTTTTTTTCATTCAAAATAAATAATTACAAATCATTCTATGTATACTAAAAAAAATAATAGAATAGGTAAGTTATTTTGATTACACAAAGTAAGTGACATGACAAATAACCTACATCAGACTGGTATTACAAAGTTTTGTGCATCGAGGAAGTGAGTCCTGTATTTTTAATCTGATGCAGGATTATAGGCCTAGAGCCCGTGTACATCGTGCCTAGCCGACTTTCTATTTATAATTATTAGGTATTCTGGGATATATTTTTTGCATAATGTATGATTTGCATTTTATATTAAAACTATCGTATGCGTGAATAGACCAAATAATGGACATTAATTCAATACTAAATTATCAAAGGCAATAAACACATAAGTTATCAATAATTTTACTAGAACATGAACAAATTTCCGTAATGCAAATTTTTGCAGAATTTGGGTAAGGTCATGCCTAATAAGAAAATATTAACACTTAACATGCCCACTACCCTAGATAAATTAATAAAAATTAAATGAACATTGAACATACTTTACATTATCTACTCTAAAGTACAACATATTATTAGGATATTTGATTATTATGGATGTTTTAAAAAATTATTAATTTTTAATTAATATTTTATGGGATAAAA
The DNA here is from genome assembly GCA_034509805.1 of Sipha maydis. NCBI lineage: Eukaryota > Metazoa > Arthropoda > Insecta > Hemiptera > Aphididae > Sipha > Sipha maydis. Next base: position 1,636 of record JASXSY010002850.1, read on the forward strand.
ATTTTTTAATGTTGCATGAAAATGACACTCATATTAAAAAAAATTTTAATTTGCAATTTAGGTTAATAATAACTCCATAGCCCTACTTATGTTATGTACCAATAACTTAAACTAATTATTTAAACATACAATTAAGATTAACTATTAATGTGATCATCAACAACTTTTACAGATGTAGAAGTAGTTAGTTGGTCTTGATGCTGTACTATTTTTTTTTTTTATCAGAATGCTACTAAAAAAAAAAAAAAACATTAAATTATTTATAGAACTGATGGTATCTATACAAAAAAAAAAAAAAAAAATGTATACATACTTATTAAGATATCAGGTAAGATGTATTATGTTGGGACTAACCAAAATAGCAATCTTGTTATTGATATTTGAATTAAAAGTTTGTACTACTTAATTCAATTCAAATTTGTGTTGCGTGCCGGTATGGGAGTACCGGACAGTGCAACGAGAGAAGAGTCCTCAAGTGACAGTTGCTCAATCAATGTTAGATAATTTAAATAATATGAAATAATGAACTCTAGACTTTATTAAATATAACTTTATTAAAATAAGTCCAATATTTAATTCACATATAAAATTATTCTAAGTCCAAAATAATTATAAAATAAAGTAGCGTGAAGGTGCATACATAACAAGACTAAAAACACATATAAAAATGGGTCTGTTCCCGGGTTCCTTATATACCCCGATCTTGTGAGAATCTCTCATTCCTAATCTCGATTATGTCTATCACAGGATGTGGTTAGTAGTGCCTTTTCCCGTGTGAATCATCGGATGTGTGATTTCACATGTAGAGTTTTATCCTTATCGTACATATACATATACACATATATATATATATTATATATGTCTTATTGACCACACTGTCTTATCGTAATGTTCATTATGATCCTACGCATATTTTGACTAGTGTGCCTATCTATCTGTTGTGCCCAATGGTCACATCTTTTATATGTTCCCACGCATTTCCGATTACTCATAATTTGTATTTGTCTTTTAATATTATGTCTACACCAAGGTCTATGAGATTATAGTAGTATAAAAAAGACAGTTCTGGAGCTCCTCCCCCTTAAATTTTACATGTAAAAAGCATAGCTCCTCTGTATAGGCAATACGTAGTACACGCTCCTCCGAAACTTGTATGAATTACTTGATATAGGCAACCCGCATTACAGATCCTCTCAAACTTGTATGAATTACTCAATATAGGCAACCTACAATACATATAAACCTAACCTAACCTAACCGAACCTAACCTACGCGACATATATTTTATCCCTATCATTACCCTACCCTATCATAAACCCCCCCCCCCTCCTTAATTTCTCATTATGAAAATAATAATTATTATAATATAATATAATTAATATATTATTATAATTATATTATACTGTTCTGATTGAAACGACTATACAGCACCTATATGGTTTACATTTACTTCTAAGTTCATTGAAAATGTATGCATATATACATAAAGTAGAACCTCGATTATCCGAATCTTCGTTATACGAACCCTCTATTATCCGAACTATAATTAGCGTATCCGAACGTTCTGTCATCCGTACATGAAAACTCGTATCCGGCCGGTTTATCGAATTTGGTCTTGAGTGGTTTGAAAAACAGGCCGAATGTTGTCCAACACAATTACTTCTCCTTAAACGTTGCGAGACTGATATAACGAATAAAACTACCGGTCCCTTGAAAATATCGCGGTATAACGAACAAATGTAATGTATTTTGGTCCCCTCGATGTAGCGAAGCGTTTTTGATCAAAACTCTCGCGATGTAACGAATTTTTATAAATTTGGAGCTTTCTATTACGAATTTTTAATTTTAATTAAGATAAGATACATGTCTCTAGTGTATAACTCTATGAAAAATATATTAAAATAAGTATGTTGCTTTTACCACATAATAGATTACGAAGTTTTTCTGATGATTATCATGCGATAGTACACTCAAGTACAGTATCGCAATTAAGATAAGACTTATGTCGATTAGTGGCTCTACGCAAAATGTACGTAACATACTATGTAACATATCGGTACCGTTTTAGTTCTGTTCGTTGTGTTAAACGTGACCGTACATTCGAAAATACGTCGCGTTTTACGAGTAACAATTATGAGTTCAAAACGAAAGTGTTTGTCAATTTCGGACAAGAAAAAAATTGTTGAAGAAATCGAGAGTGGTAAAAAGAAAAAAGAAGTCGCAGATAGTTTTAAAATTCCTTTTTCGTCACTTTCTACAATTTTGAAACAGAAAGAAGCAATTCTTAATACAACTGACGCACAAAGTAGCCGGAAAAAGAGACCACTAAGTGAATTTCCCCGTATAGAACAATGTTTATTCACTTGGTTCAATCAAGTTAGGCAGCAAAATATTCCCGTGAGTGGTATTTTAATCAAAGAAAAAGCTAAAAGTTATGCTGAAATGTTTGGAATCTCTGATTTTAATGCTAGTGACGGTTGGTTATCTAATTTTAAAAAGCGACATAACTTGGTGTTCAAAAAAATTTGTGGAGAAAGTGCAAGTGTCGATGAAGATATCTGTAACGACTGGCAGATGAAACTTCAAGACTTATTATGTGAGTACGACCGAAAAATGTGTTCAATGCTGACGAGACAGGACTGTTTTATAAATGTTTACCTGACCGAACACTAACATTTAAAAATGAAAAGTGCCATGGAGGGAAACTTTGTAAGGAGCGAGTCACTTTACTTTTTGCGGTAAATATGGATGGATCGGAGAAGTTAAGGCCTTTATTTATAGGCAAGTCCGCTAAACCTAGGTGTTTTAAAAATGTCAAATCTTTGCCTGTGACGTATAAAAACAACAAAAAATCGTGGATGACAACCAAACTGTGGAACGAATGGCTTGAAACTCTCAATAATGACATGCGAAAACAACATAGAAAAATTATAATATTTGTTGATAATTGCACTGCACATAACAACCACCCAACTCTCTCTAATGTACGAATTGAGTTTCTACCAGCAAACACAACCTCGAAACTCCAACCTCTGGACCAAGGCATTATTAAAAACTTCAAACTTCTATATCGAAAGGAAATTGTATCTGAATTTTTGGCTTGCTTGGATAATAATGATTCTTCAAAAGTAACCATTTTGACTGCTATAATAATCAGCCACAAAGCTTGGAACAATGTGACTACACAAACAATTCGCAACTGCTTTAGAAAATGTGGATTTGTGAAAACTATTGATAATGAAGAAGAAGAATTCCCTATCACTTTAGAAGTTGACACTCAACATAACACATTATCGACTGTTCTAGACGATCAATTGACGTTTGAAGATTATGTTGCTATCGACGATGATTTGGCTGTCTGTGGGTCTCTTACAGACGATGAGATTTTTGCCAGTTTTAATAACGAAGAAGGTTATGACGAAGAAAATGACGAAGAAGAATCTCCTGAAGACCACATCGTAAACTCGAAGGAAGCCAAATTAGGTCTTCGCGCCGTCTTAAGTTATTTACAGAGACATGATATTGACGACAATGTGTTTTCTAGCATTTTAAATCTGGACAATACTATTGATAAGGTAAACTAATCTGGACAATACTATTGATAAGGTAAACTCAAGCAGTTGCAAACAATCAAAAATATCTGATTTTTTTAAAAAATAAATGCACACATGTATAGCGATTTATTATATGTACATATTATTATTATAGCATATTTTTATTAGAAATATTATTACATACATTTATATTGAAATTAAACAATAAATATACACTTATATGACTCATATATTTTATACATATGTATACGAATAATAAAATTTTGAATTTTTATTTTTATTCTCGTTATAACGAATTTCGATGTAACGAACTTTCGATATAACGAATTTTTTTCTCGGTCCCTTGAAATTCGTTATATCGCGAGTTGACTGTACCAAAAATTACGGTGATTAATTTAAAAGAACTGGGATGTCCACAATTCAAACAATTACAAACCGATGATACTTTATCTCGCTGTATATATCATAAAGATTTAAATTCTAAACAGTGTATATTATACAAATCATTTGTTTTACACAAATGGCTTATTAATAACTTAAAACTATAATAATCCACTTACGTCACAACCACCAAATAATCGGATTCAGATTCAACTATAGAGGTATAAAAGAGTCGTTATAGCGGCACACGTCGGACAGCTTAGAGCGATATACTCACGACGTCGAACTCCGAAGAGTCACTGGAACTTTGCCATCTGCACGCTAAACTCATCGTAACCATAGCCGATCATTTTATATTTTATATACAGCATATATCATAGTGCAGCACTGTTTTTTTTTTTTTTTTATAATTTATTCTTCTACAACAAATATTTTTTATATAAGAGTCAGTTTGCTATAGATTACTGTCTCGATAACTTGTGCGAATTCGTATAAGTTTATAATTTCACAGAGTAAATCAATCGTTTTATTATAATGTATCAAATTAACTGTTCAAGTGATTTTAATAATGTATTAAATTCAGTTAAAAATTGTCCAAGTTCTCGATTTCCAGAGTATGCAACATTTTCAAAACGTTTTCAATCACTTAACAACTTTTCATCGACCTTATCCGATAAATTAAAATTATCTGAGGCAGGATTTTTCAGCAAAACCAGAGATTAAGTTCAATGTTTCTATTGCAGCTTAATATTAAGTAATTGGGTTAATGGAGATTGTCCGTTTCGCGAGCATGCAAAATTTTCAAATAAATGTACATTCTTATTATTAAGTAAAGGTATTCATTTTATAGACGATGTTACCAATTCATTTAAGTATAAGGATTTAAATTATAATTGATGTAACATGCATAATTGTACTTAATACGATGAAGTTGATAAATAAAAAAATTATATGTTTAAAATTATATATGAAATAATAAAATAATAATTATTACTACTTAAATGCTTTGATTCATTTCAATTTATTTGTAAGCACTGTGTTCTAAAGGTTTAAGGCGTGACACTTTAAACGTAATATATCAGGTTTGAATAATAATTTAATAGGTGGAGGGGATAAATTCTATGAAAGTAAGTGTTTAAATAAAAAGTCATGTCTTAAACCATTAGAACACAGTGTTTACTTTTATTTCAACAGATACGAGTATATAAATACACATTTTTTATTCACTTGTATTAGTTATGAGCTCAACTTCAAATGAGGTTGTTTGTGTTAACTGTATTAAAATTATAAAATTGTTTCAACGTATTTTAAGAAAAAATCAGACTAAAACACGTCGTACGTCTTCAAGAATTAAGAAGATACCATAAAGTTTTTATCAATAATTTTTTTTTAAAAAAGAACGTTTAATCAAACATGTCTTCACCAGTTCCAATAGTTCCTAAATCAAAATGTGAAATTCATAATAAGAAATATGTTTCAGTTGGATATTTAGTTGATAAAGAAATTACAATTGTTGTGTATTAATCGAATCTGGTAGAAATATTTTCACATTAAATTTAACAAATTGGAATGACTTGATAAATGAAACAAATTTTAACTAGATTTTAAACAATTTAAAAGCACGTTACAAGTATCCGGTTCAACTAAATGAAGATTTAAGTTATTCAATAAATGCAAAATATTCTTCATTAACATTAAGATTGAATAATAATTCTATAACATTAAGTATTATCGATCTCTGTCGTTTAAAACAAATCCAAATTTGTATCGAATCAAATATTGATGAAAAACATAAAAAAATAAATTTTTATCAAAATTGTTATAATTTATTTTATTCTACATTAAAAGAATCCATATCAAAACTTCCAGCCAGCTGTCAATCAAATGCTTTTACTTATCAATTTATACAGAATTATAGTTATAACTCAGACTTAGAAGGTATGTCTTTAATAAGTGAGCTTCAGCAGTTTCAATACGCTACATTATCTAGATTAATATTGCAAGATTTATACCAATAGAACAGTATTAGTTAACATTATCATGATGTATGTCATTTTAAAACCGGTATATTGAAATAAAAACATTATTTATATATGATATGATATTGTATTTTATTATATATTTTTTTTTTTTTTTTCAAAATAAATGATATTTTTTATGATACATATTTTTGTTTTTTATTTTCATTATAAATCAATCAGTTTCAATCACTTTTTCGTTTGAATAGTTTTTTCTTTGAGTCAGAAGCAAATCTTCCTGATATTGTTTCTATTAAATTATTAAATTCAATTCCAATATTTGCATCTTTATGGTTCTGTTTTGAAGTATATAGTTTAATCGAACACGTTGAATGTTTCCATCTAATAACACATAAATATAATTGCTTAATAATTTATTATATTATATGAATTATTATAATCTATTCAATTAAAATCATAAGGTTAACTCATTTGCTATTAATTAATAAATATACACATTTTTTTTTTTTTTTTATTACCTCTCATTATATGCTACATTCTTAATATCCTTAATTTTGTAATGTTGTAAAACCCAATAATCTTCTCCATTAGTTATAGGATATTTAAAAGTATAATAATTTCCATCCTGCTTCACCGTCATAGAATTCATACTTTCATCAAATACGTCTTCATTCTCAATTATTTCACCGATTTTGTCCATATATGATGAATTCTATAAAAGTTTATAAATTTAAATTATATATTATTTTTTAAATATAATATTTTACCAAGTGTTTAAATACCTCGTTCAATTTAATCTTTTTCATTGGTGATATCGATTTTTTCTCAGGTTTTCGCTTAACAATTTTAGCTTTTACACGATTGGTTTTATTTTTTTCTACATCGCTCATAACTTCAGCATACTGAAATAATAAAATATAAAAAAATGTTTTATGTTATAAACAACTATTTACTTACATATACGCTAGCTTGTAATTCATCCGATTTCAAAAGTTTATTAGATATTATGTTTAATAAAATATTAGAAGAAGAATCTGAATTTATTTCTAAAGGTTCAGGATGGTCGCTCGTGTCAATAGACGGATTACAGCTAAGAATAAATAAAGTCAACCCTCTCAGAGGGTCTACATATATTGATTTACCTAAATGTATACAAAATAAAAAAGCTGTAATAAATGTAAAAAATACTGATTATAAATGTACGCAATTTTAACTAAATTTGATAATCGTTTAAATAAGTGTAAATTTAGTAAACGCAATTTTGAAATTTTAGAAATAAAAAGTGGTTTAAATTTTAAATGTATCGATTTTCCAACACCGATTAACCAAATAAAAAAATTTGAACGTGTAAATAATGTATCAGTTAATGTATATAGTTTAAACGATAAAAGTATTATTTTTCAATTACATATAAACGATGTTGAAAGAGATAATCATTTTGATCTTTTTTTTTTTAATAAAGATGGTAAATCGCATTATTGCTATATTAACGATTTTTCAAGGTTTATTAGAAATCAGAGAACTAAAAATTGTACAAAGTTAATTATTTGTAAAAGGTGTTTTACTACTTTCGGGAGCAAACCATGTAAAAAATTTTGGGGAGTTGAAGGGTTAAAAAAACATAAACAAATTTGTGGGAAAAATGAATTAGGAAGACCAATTATGTTTGAGAAAGGTGATGATGAGTTTATGTATTTTAAAAGTTATAAAAAAACTCAGAGAATACCAATCGTAATTTATGCTGATTTTGAATGTATATTAGAACGTGAAAAAATTGAAAAACTAGAAGTTTTAAAAACATATTCTACACATGTACACAAACCTATGAGTTACGGGTTTTATGTTAAAATTGATTATAATATTATACCAAAAAAAATAATACAAAAATTTGAAATTCCAGAAAAAATTATAATTTATAGAGGAAAAAATGTTGCTAAAAAGTTTATGACGGAAATGGTTGATATAGGAAGCAAGGTCTATCAAATTTATTTATTTATCAAATAAATATATCAATAATAAAAATAACTGAAACAGAAGAAAAACATTTTCAAAAAGTTAACGAATGTGAATGTCGTTTAAGATCTTTTAAAGAATTTAATCTAATTAAAGTTAGAGATCATTGCCATTTTACAGGTCGTTATAGACAATGTCTTTGTCTTGTATGCAATTTTGAAATGATTAATGTACAATTAGTTCCGATTTTCTTTCATAATTTATCATATGATAGTCATTTTATAATTCGAGAACTTGGTTATAATGATAAAGATATTTATATAATTCCTAATTCGTCAGAAAAATATATTTCATTTGGTAAGGAAATCGTACCAAGATTTTCTATTAAATTTGTGGATACATTTCGTTTTATGGCAAGCTCATTAAGTTCGTTAACAAATAATTTATCTAAAGATAAGACTCGGTTTAGAGTTATTTTAAAAATATTTCCTATAGAAGCATTAGACTTGGTTATACGGAAAGGAGTTTTTCCTTATGAGTATGTTAATAACTGGGCTAAATTAGATAATACATATTTACCTTTAAAGTCTGAACTTTATAATTCTCTAACAGATGAAAAAATTAGTGATGACGATTATTTACATGCAAAAAAAGTATGGAAGTTATTTAAAATAAAAACTTTAGGTGAATATAGCGATCTTTATTTAAAAACTGATATAAGTATTCTAGCTGACGTATTCGAAAATTTTAGAGATTTATGTATTTCAACTCTTAAATTAGACCCAGCGCATTATATGACTGCTCCAGGATTTGCTTTTGATTGTATGCTGAAATATACTAAAGTAAAATTAGAACGTTTAAAAGATTATGTTTTTCAGCTGTTTTTTGAGCAATCAATTCGGGGTGGTATTTGTCAATCAACTAAAAGATATGCAAAAGCAAATATTCCTGATATAAAAGGATTAGATTATAATTCTAACGAACCAAATACATGGATAATGTACTTTGACTGTGTAAATTTATATGGAAAATCAATGTCAACAGAATTACCTTATAAAAATTTTCAATGGTATGACAACCTTAATTTAGATGTAACAAAAATTGCAGACAATTCTAAAATCGGATATATATTAGAAGTTGATATTGAATACCCAGAATATTTACATAAATTACACAACGATTTTCCATTTTTACCACATAATGAATGTCCACCAAATTCAAAAGTAAAAAAACTACTTACAACGTTATTACCAAAAAAAAAATATACAGTTCATTATAAAAATTTAAAACAAGCAATTTCAAACGGAGTTAAAGTAACAAAAATTCATCGTATTATCAGCTTTTCTCAGAGTCGTTGGTTGGCACCATATATTGAACTCTGTACTAACATGAGAGTTCAAGCTCAAAATGAATTTGAAAAAGATTTTTGGAAATTATTAATTAATAGTGTGTTTGGTAAAACTATGGAGAACGTTCGTTCTAGATCGTCTATACAGCTTGTCTCGTCAGAAAAAAAAGCACATAAATTATTAACGAAAAATAATTTTAAAGATAGAACTATATATTCTGAAAATCTTATGGCTGTACATCAGTATAAAGATATTATTAAATTTGATAAACCAATTTATGTGGGGTCTGCAATTTTGGACGTATCAAAAACATTTATGTATTCATTTCATTATGATATAATGAAAAAAAAATATAACGATAAAATAAATATTTTGTATTCAGATACAGATTCTTTAATATATGAAATTATGACTGACAATTTTTTTAATGATTTAAAAAACGATTTACTTCCATATTTTGACACGTCAAATTATCCTGAAAACCATTTTTGTTTAAGTAAAAAACATAAAAGTCAACCAGGTATTTTTAAAGACGAATTGAAAAGTGTTATTCTAAAAGAATTTATATCGCTAAGACCTAAATTATATGCTTACAAGACTATAGACGATGACGAAGTGAAAAAAGCGAAAGGTGTTAAGAAATATGTTATTAAGAAACATATAAAATTTGATAATTATATAGATATTTTAAATGCGTACATAAATCAACAATATGTCACTAAAAACCAAGCTTATCGAAACATGAATTTTATTCAATCAAATAGACATGTCGTTCGCTCTAAAACTGTAAATAAACTCGTTTTAAGTGCAGCTGATAATAAACGGGTTATTACAGTTGACGGTATTAATACTTTAGCTTATGGTCACTATAAACTAAAAAAAATTATTATATTTAAATTATACTAAAATTATTTTTCTTCTAGGAAATTTTTTTCTCGCTGGTTTATGAAGTTCTTCTGCTATATTTTCTAATGTAGTCATAATAACTTATTTATAGTATAATTAATTTTTAATATCAGATTGTAGAATATTGCGAATGAAAATTATTATTATTTAATAAAATTTAATATGTTATACTATAAGTTTCCTCTCTCGCAATTCTTCTAGTATAGATATAATTTCATTACGAACACCTGTATTACCAGCATTCTGAGACGATATTAAAAGATTTAATCGTGAAACTAATTCATTTGGGTCATCATAATAAATTATCTGTGTATTAGGAATTACATCTTTATATAGACTTGAACCTATTTGGTCAGGTTGTAATGTTTCATTAAAATTGAATAAGTTTGTACCTATTGTTGTGCTGTTGTGTATATTTTCCGTGGACTGCGGAAACTTGAATGAATTATTTTCAAGTGATAAGTCGTCAAGAGATTTACTAACGTTCAGTTTATCGTCAGACTGCGAATATTTAAATTTCTTATTTTGAAGTGTAGGATCGTTTAAAGATTTACTTCGTTTTTTTGTTTCGTTCGTTTTGTCAGATTCTTTTTTTATGCGTTCGTATAAAGGTTTAACAATATGAAGCCATTTATAGTAACTATTGGTTTTAGGTTTACCATCAGCTTTAAGGTGAACTTTCGTAGATTTTAAAATTTCATAAAATGCTTCATAGTCGCTTGATTTCTGATGACTCGGGACTTTTTCACATAATAAAGACCAAAGGCCTATGGTCCACGGATAGTATTTATCTAATACTTGTAAATTATCGTTAATTATAGTGACAGGAACATTTGCTATTTTAAGCTTACCATCTTTTTTATCATAATGTAGACCAAAAGCTTTATCATAAGTTCTACTTTGAGGTGAAGCCTTTAAAAAGTGAGCGAAATCAGATAATGCATTATCTTCTTTATTTTCATTGTTATATTCATCATTAACAATATTTTTTTGTACATTAATATTATTTTCATTTTCTATGATCATGTTTAATGGATCAATTATCGGTTTAAAGGTTTCACGAAAGTAATTGTCAGAGTCTTTAACACCTCTTTTCATATCTAAAACTTTACGTTTTATGTTATTTTTACATAATGTTAAATTGTTCAGTAAAATTTTTTTCTCGTACATTTTAATTAATTAACTAATATTTAATATCAAATATATTTTTTTTATTTGATCATTCAAATGACTAAAATAAAAATACACTGACATTTATATATGAAATTATTTCATTTCTATAAACGTATGAAAACCACATCTATACCTTCCTTGATGCATTTCACGAGTTTTATCAATAACCATAAATCCGTAATTGTTAAGGTTCCAACATAAATGACAAATTTTTCGAAACTCTGTAAAATCCATATCTGCAGAACAATAATCATAGAATATATGATGTAAATTCTTATCATCTTGCTTGAATACTACTAAAAAATTTGTGTTGTCTCTCACTAACTGTTTCGGTATTTTCGAATATGTTTGTGCCAAGTAAAAAATCGAATTAGCACCAGAATGACGTCCCATACTAAAATAGTCACGAATAGGTGTCTGATTGTCACAAATAACGTCGTCAAATATAAAAATAGAATTTTTTTTAACTAAACTAGGTTTTATAACTTTATCTGCATTTGTAAATATATAAAAATTAACACCTTTAATACTATTTATTATATTTTTTAATAGTAAATATTTTTCTTGCTCAGGTGTTTTAGAGTATAAATAAATATTTTTGAATTTTAATCCATTTCTATTAGTTATAAGATTAAACATAATATTTGTTTTTCCTGATCCTGAAGGTCCGACCATTATTCCACGAATACTATCTGGTAATAATGGACCGTGTCTTGATGGCTTTTTAATAATTTGTACATCAGCATTATCAATGCTTAATTTATCTTTTTGTTCTATTAATTTCATTTTTTTTTTTTTTATTATAAATACTAAAGAGTTTTAAAATATAAAGCCAGTTATATATAATGCGTTCAACTCATAAGTTAAAATCTGGTAAAGGCTTCTTAAATACTCTTATAAATAAGCTTCCATTCGAAGCTCATGTAACAGGGTATCAGTTTTGTGGACCTGGTACTAAATTAAAAAAGAGATTAGTCCGTGGAGACAAAGGAGTCAATCCATTAGATTCTGCGTGTCGAACACACGTTATTGCTAGTAAAACAGTAATAATTTAGATATTAGACATAAAGCTGATAAGTTATTAGAAGAACAGGCTTGGGAAAGAGTTAAAGCTAGTGATAGTTCTAAAAAAGAAAAACTTGTTGCATATGCAGTGGTAAATGCTATGAAAGCCAAGAGAAAAATCGGTATGGGTTGCAAAAATAAAAAAATATTATTAGCAGCGAAAAAAAAAAGATAAAAAAAAGGGGAAAAATGGTAAGAGAATAATTTTAACTCCAAATCAGTTGGGAGGTGCATTACCACTTGCATCAATATTTGCAGGGTTGTCAGCATTAGGAAGTATAGCTTCTGGTGCATCAAGTTTATATAATGTAGTAAAAAATCGTAAAAAAGGTAATGGCTTGTATTTAAATAATCCCATTGGTAAAGGTTTAAAAGTCAAAAAAAAAAAAAAAATATCAAAAAACTAATGTTACCGAACAGACCTCTCACCAATGAAGATATTATAAATTACGTTAAAAAGTTGAAAATCAATCATTTTCGCGGTGTCTTTTCACGAGATAACTTACCAAAAAAACCGTATAATATTGAATGTGCCATAATAAACTTGGATTCATCTTCAGGCAGTGGTACTCACTGGGTTATTTATTACCGATTTAGAGATAAAATTATTTATTTTGACCCGTTTGGTGATCTTGCACCTCCGATTGAACTTCAAAATTATTTTAATGGTAAGAATATTTTGTATAATTATACAAATTATCAAAAATATAATACATTTATTTGTGGACATCTGTGTATTAAATTTTTACAATGGATGAATCAATTATATTAAGAATATCGAACAATAATTCCACACTAACATCAACTTATTCTCCGGTAATTAATGTAAATGGAATTGCTCTTGTTAGTTTAAACGCATCTGTAAAGGAGTATGCAATTTTTATAGATGAAACTAACAACACAATAAAAATTGAAAATGATGAAGATGGAAAAGATAAACATTTGAATATTAAAATTCCTCCTGGGTTTTACAGCATTAAAGATATTAATGAATATATACAAGAAATACTTAAACAGTATCATGCTGCATATAGTATACTAATAAGATTTAATTTACAAATTGGAAGTACTCCTTTGAAGTGTAGACTTAATTGTGATTGTTCTATAGATTTTACAATTGAAAACAGTTTAGCAAGTGCAATAGGATTTCAAAAAATAAAATACCAATATTTACAAGCAGAACATACATATCATCAATCAGATAAAATTATTTATAAAACAGAAAATGTTAATTCTATAAAAGTAATGTGTAATATAGTTAAAGGCTCATTCGATAATGGTAAACTATCACATTCAATATATGAATTTTTCCCTCGTGAAAAGACAGGAACTAAAATAATTGAATCACCCATTAATTTAATATATTTTAAACTTAAGACAGCAATTATTAAAAAAATAAAAATTGAATTAGTTGATGATAAAAACAATCCTATTATTTCTAACGGTGAAATAACGGTTATATTACATATTAGACCTATTAAATCCTAAAACAATAAAATGGATGAATCGATTACTGTAAGTATGTCAGGTAAAATGACATCTTTATCATCAACTTATTTTCCAGCAATAAATGTACCCGAAAACTCCGAAATCGCACTATTATGTTTGCATACATATAATATGTTTCCAAATGTGAACGAGACAAATAACAATTTTCGTATTATTATACAGCAACGAAATTTAGATATTAAACTTCCTTTCGGTTGTTACGAGATTGAAAGCATGACGACCGCGCCCACCTTGAGAGCCAGGTCATGAAGAGAGTCCCGTGGGGTTTAGCGAATGAACGAACTCTATCGGGAAGTCTGCGGCGTCCTCGGGATCGTCGCACTCCACGGTGTCCGTGCTGATGTTATGCCTGACTTCACATTCGAGACGATTGCGGAGAATGCTTTCGTTCATCTGACGACAACCCTCGTTGGTAGGGCATAAGTAGTATTAAAATGGGGCTTCTGCAGCCATTTTTTTTTTTTCATAAAATTATTTCGTTCACACTTTTTTTTTGTCCAAATTTTATGTTCACACATTTTTTTCTCATAAAATTATTTCGTTCACACTATTTTTTGTCCAAATTTTATGTTCATACATTTTTATATATTTTTTTAAATATTATTTTCGTTCTGAAAATTATAAAGTTTATAGTTTTAAAGGTAAATTAAAATTGTAAGCAGCAGATACACAGCATAACTGCCTCATTATCATGAGATATTACGTCTTACCGAGTAGAATCATATACTTACATATTAAATGTAGTATAATTTAGTTGGAAAATAATTTATTTTTAAATTTTCATCAAAATTAAATTAAATACTATAGTAATACATAGTATAATAGAGAATTATTTTAATATATATCATACTGTAACACTGTTTTATGCTTATACATTTTTCTACGAAATAACCTCGAATCATAAAAGATTTATAATATAAAATATATATACTCGAGTATGGGCTACGCGGTTTAATTATTAATTATTATCGGTATAATTAGGCAACACGATCGACGGACTATCCTATTAAACAGGCCCATATTCTATACTATAGTTTATATAGTATATACCTGTATATAATAAATATTATCTTATAACATCTAAAATTAGAATATTCGGTAAATTACTGAATTACTAAAAACATGAATAATATCGTTACCGTAATGTAAGCTATGAAACATATTTTACAACGTATTTATACACATAAATATAATGGTTTATCCAAATATAAACGATTTTCAAAAATTTATGTTTTGCAAAAACCTTCCTATAATTATTTTAAAATATTACACAGTAATGTTACTAAGGAACTTAAATGTATGTATAACTGGAATATTTGTAACAGTTCTTTGCACGGTGGGTATGTTTGCATACATATAATATGTCTCCAAATGTGAATGAAACAAATAACAATTTTCGTATTATTATACAGCAACGAAATTTAGATATTATACTTCCTTTCGGTTGTTACGAGATTGAAGATATTACTCAATATATTTGCAACCAAATACATGAAGATAATGAACGTATAAATAATATACATGGACACGACAATAAGTATAATGACACTATAGATTTTACCATGAATACTGATATTACTCGTATGAAATGTGTAATTAATTGTAATTACCCAATAGATTTTACAATTGAAAACAGTCTAGCAAGTCTGTTAGGATTTAAAAAAAATATATATGGGAAAGAAGGTTTATCAAATTTTAGATCATCGAAAAATATTGATATAAACGCCGTTAATTCTATATAAGTCTTGTGTAATGTAGCAAATGGTTCATTCGATAATGGTTCACAATCTCACTCGATATACGAATTTTTTCCTCGTGAAAGGACAGGTGCTAAAATAATTGAGTCGCCTGCTAATTTAATATATTATAAACTTAATACTGAAATTCTTAATACAATAAATATTAATTTAGTCGATCAAGAAAAGAATCCTATTCATAACTTTAATAAAAAATTACAGTCGTATTACATATAAGACGTTGTAGATCTTGAAATATGGGGTTATTATTTAAGAATATAAAGCAATTAAAATCGATTAAACCGATTAGTCATCTAATAGAGTCACAATCAAAAGTACTAAAAGAAAACCTGTAAATATAAAACTAACTCGTAAAAACAAAATAATATTAAAACAGTTAGGATTCCAAATCAGACAAAATTCCTGAAAGCGATATGTTAGATATTGATTCAAATTATACTATAGATTCTAAAATAAGCAAAGTTGAATATCATTTATATATTCCGTATACTAACTCGTTTAAACCAAACGATGAAATACGAATTGGGGTCCAACAAACGGATGTATATCCTTACCTACATGAAAGTTTCCTATATATCGATGGAAAAATAGAAAATCCAGCAACAATAACATTGTCAAATAATGGATTATCGTTTCTTTTTGATCAGGTTCGATTAGAAATTAATGGTGTAGAAGTTGATAGAACACGTGTTCTCGGAATAACTAGCTCATTAAAAGGATATTTAACATGTACGTCAAATAATTATTATTGTTATCAGCAGTGTTGGGAATAGATAACTAATAATTTATCTAGATAAAGATAAAGATGACTATACTAATTCTTATCTAGATACAGATAAAGGTAGTTATACTAAATGTCATCTAGATAAAGATAAAAATAAGTTCATTTTTATCTAGATAAATATGAGATAATTTCATGTTTGATTTTGAAAATATTCAGAATACTACAGCCTACAGATATTAGGTAAAAAATTCATAATTAAAAACATTTTAAAATAAATATCATTTTTTAAACTCATTTCAAACATTAATAAACATAAAATATAAAATAATTTTTTTTGAAATAAACTTCATAAGAAGATTGTCATCTTGTCAGTTATTATCTGTGTAATAGGTATATGATGTACAGAAAAATGTAAAAATAAAAATATAAAAACATTTTAAATTTTAAAATTTTAATTTTATTCTATTTAAATAAATTATCTAGATTAGTACTCATAGATAACAAGATTTTTATCTAGATGAAGATAAAGATGACTGAGTATAAATTTATCTAGATAAGATAAAATATAAATAATTTTTATCTAGATAACTTATCTAGATACATTTATCTAGATATTTCCCAACACTGGTTATCAGAATGCAGGATGGAATTTAAACAATAAGAGTATACTCAATGAAAAAGGAGAATTCAGTGTTTGTATACCATTAAAATACTGGTTAGGATTTTTTGAAGATTTTAAAAAAATATTGGTAAATTCACGAATAGAATTAATTTTAACAAGAAGTAATACTGATTTAAATAGCTTAATGAGTAAAAACGAAAACGCAACTACAGCTACAGGTACCGTCATACTTAATAAAGTAATTTGGAAAATTACACACATTAGTGTAGATGATTCTGAACGACTTAAATTATTAAAAATTATTGAGAAAGGAAAAAGTCTATTTATCCCATTCAGATCGTATGAAACCTATAAATATACAGAACTCGGTAAATCTAGAAATATAGTTTGGAATTTAAAAACAGCATCAAAATTAGAAATACCGCGATATGTTGTGATAGGTTTACAAAAGAATTTAAAAAATAATATTGTTAAAGATGCAAGTCTTTTTGAACATTGTAAATTAACTAATATAAAAGTTATTCTAAACTCTGTTATTTATCCGTACGATAATTTAAATTTAGATTTTACTAAAAAAAATTATGCCGTATTATATAATATGTATACATCGATTCAAGAATCTTATTATGGGAAAGAAGAAGGTAAACCGATATTAAGTCCAGTTGATTTCGAGGCTAAAGCACCGATTGTTGTGATAGATACTTCCAAACAGAATGATACAGGAACATCTTCGACTATTGACGTTAGCATAGAAATTGAAGCTATGGAAAATCTAGAGGGCGTAAGTGCTTACTGTCTTTTAATTCATGATCGTATTATAGAATATGTACCTCTTAACAGAGAAGTTAAGAAACTTGTATAAATTATTTGAATAATATTGTAAAAAGTATTGTACTGTAATAAAAATTGTGTTGACATTATAAGAAATAAAATATTTGTGTATTTCAAAAAAAAAATATGTTGTTTTTAATTTTTATTTTATAAATAATTTATAAAATAATGGACTCAGAAAATACATTGGGTTTTTCGATGGACTCAGAAAATACATTGGGTTTTTCGATGGACTCAGAACATACATTAGGTTTTTCGATGGACTCACAAATGAACATACAAATACATACTACTGAGCTTCTAAAAATATAGTGTGGAATTTAAAAACTGCATCAAAGTTGGAAAAACCGCGTTACATCATATTGGGTTTACAGAAAAAACGTAAAAATAATATTGAAAAAGATTGTAGTGTTTTAGATCATTGTAATTTAACAAATGTTCGAGCAATTTTAAATTCTACCATTTACCCATACGACAATTTAAATCTGAATTTTAGTAAAAATAAATTCTCGGTGTTGTACGATATGTACACACCATTTCAAGAATCGTACTATGGAAAAAATATACGTGAGCCGCTACTGGATACAGACACTTTTAAAACACTTGCTCCAATTATTGTTATTGATACTTCAAAAAAATCGATACAGGCACGGCGTCTACTGTTGATGTGAGCATAGAAATTGAATCAACGGATAATCTTGACGGTGTTTCTGCTTACTGTTTATTAATTCATGATCGTATAATTGAATATGTACCTTTGACTAGAGAAGTAAGAAAACTTTTATAATAATTATTGTTAAAATGTATTAGATTCTGAACGGAGTGAAGAATGTATTGATTTTACAATGATGTGTGTTTTTTTTTTTTTTTTTTTTTTTTTTTTTTGTGTCTGTCGACACGTTTTGGGGCAGTAAAAATGCTTCGATATCCTTATGTAGCAACTTTTTTGAAAGGAAAGTAAATCTATTTGGTACTTTGGGGGGTCAAAAGTTAAAAATTTCCAATATTTTTTAAATGCGACGGGAAAAACCATAAAAAAATTTGGGAAAAACGGGAGTTTTTACGCAAAACCAGTTTTCGACATAATCAAATTTTTTATTTTGCTATAACTCAAAAACTAATCAATGTAAATACTTGAAATTTTCACCAAATGTTTAGATTAGCGTTCTCTATACACCATCAAAGTATTTTGACTTTTATTAAGCTATTTATAGACAATTGAAATTTTCAATTTTTTTAAGTATTTTTTTTTTAAATAACGATAAAATTTTTTTGGCTGCCTAGAAAATCTTGAAAATTTAATACAAGGTTTCTTATAAGTTGTTCCTTAACTGATAAAAAAAAATCTAAAATCGTAAGTCACAATTTTTTTTATAAGTGCTCAAAGTTCCAATTTATACGAAATATGTAAAAATCACGATAATTTGCAAGTTATTTTGTAGATAAAAATTCATAAAATTTTTTCTGTTCATACTTAAGGTTCAAAAATTTAACACGAGGTTATCTATAAGCTACTCTTCAAAAATCTTTAAAAAAATTTCTACCGGAATTAGAGGAAAAAATTTTATGACTGTTTGAAATTTAAATATTTACGAAATTGCATAAAATAGCGATTTATTCTCAAACGATTTTAAATATTTTTTATAATTCAAAAAGTATAAGTCGCAGATTTTTGAAATTTCTACCAGTTGTTAAGATTGGTATTTCCTTTATGTCATATTTTTTTCAAAATATTATATTGATTTTTAAGCCACTGATAGGCATTTAAAATATTCGATTTTTTTACATTTTTTTTTTATAATCGGTGATAAAAAAAATTTGGCTCGTACAAAATACTTGAAAATTTAATAGAAGATTCCACAGAAGTAGTTCTTAATGTCATTCAAAAATTATTAAAATCCATATGCACAATTTTTTTTTATAAGCGTTTGAACAGCGAATATTGACAAAAAATTACATGTAAAATATAATATAATGTATAATATTCTAGACTGACAAAGATATCGGTTTTTTTTTTTAAATGCTCTAACTCAAAAACAAAAAACCACAACAACTTGAAATTTTCACCAAATCTTTATATTGACGTTTTCTATACATGGTTAAGTTTTCAAAGTATTTTGACATATTTTGACTTATTTATAGACAATTTAAATTTTCGATTTTTCTAAATTTTTCGTTTTTAAACATCTATAAAATTTAATTGGCAGACCGAAAACTCTTGAAAATTTAATACAAGGTTTATAATAAGTTAAACTTATCGTAACTAAAAATTATCGGTGATCGGTTTACTCAAATTTTTTTTATATACCCTTAAAGCTCAAATTTGTATAAAATGTGTAAAAATCACGATAATTTGCAAGTTATTTTGTAGATAAAAATTCATAAAATTTTTTCTGTTCATACTTAAGATTCAACATTTTAACACTAGGTTATCTATAAGTTACTCTACAAAAATCTTTAAAAAAATTTCTTCTGGACTTAGACGAAAAAATGTTATGACTGTTTGAAATTTAAATATTTACGAAATTGCATAAAATAACGATTTATTCTCGAACGATTTTTAATATTTGTTATAATTCAAAAATTATAAGTCGCAGATTTTTGAAATTTCTACCAGCTGTTAAGATTGGTATTTCTTTTATGTAATATTTTTTTCAAAATATTATATTGATTTTTAAGCCACTTATAGGCATTTGAAATATTCGATTTTTTTACATTTTATTTTTATAATCGGTGATAAAAAAAATTTGACTCGTAAAAAATACTTGAAAATTTAATAAAAGATTCCACAGAAGTAGTCCTTATTGTCATTCAAAAATTATTAAAATCCATAGGCACAATTTTTTTTTATAAGCGTTTGAACAGCGAATATTGACATAAAATTACATGTAAAATATAATATAATGTATAATATTCTAGACTGACAAATGATATCGGTTTTTTTAAAATGCCCTAACTCAAAAACGAAAAACCGCAACAACTTGAAATTATCATTAAATCTTTATATTGACGTTTTCTATACATGGTTAAAATTTCAAAGTATTTTGACATATTTTGACTTATTTATAGACAATTTAAATTTTCGGTTTTTCTAAATTTTTCGTTTAAAAATAAAATATACTTATATAATATTTATAAATAACATTGTATTATATTCTAGACTAACATATCATCTCCGTTCAGAATCGTTATTCGTATACAATGATACCTATCATTGAATTCAAATTTAACAAATCCATTATAATGACCTATCCTATGAAGAGTCGCAATCCACCCCCAAGTGTACAGCAGAGCGAGGCCCATCCGTTTCTTTTTTATTTTTTTTTATTGTTTTTTAACTTCGACAGACTGCTATTAAAAATTACTCAACTTTACCATATATTCGATGCACATAACATGTTAAGGAAGTTCTCAGCTATTCAAAAATATAAATTTTGTTTGCGTCTGTGCACATATTTAGAACACAGAAATTATTTACTTCTAACAAAAATTGGTTATCATAACAGTAATTTGCTGTATTGAAAAATAATTTAATATGTACCCAGTGTTAAGATACTTGATAGCAATACAATTATTATGACTTTATATCATATATATATGTAGCATACTTGTCGTACGTAATACTCTAATTTATAGTTTTAAGTTGAGATACGCAGGCAGGAGATAAGTACGCTTTGCCATTTATTCTGAACAAAATTTTGTATAATTCATTGGCACATCGACCACACACCTTGCTTCATTACATAGTTTTCTAATATTTTGTCAGCCATTACCAGTGGATGTGAAGTCAATCTGGAAGTGTTTGATATATATGCTATGGATACTGCAAAATTATTTGTGAAATTATATCCCTGGTATTATATGCCTTCCAGTGTACACAAAATATTGATACATGGGGCCGATGTTATAAGATTTGCAATTCTTCCAATTGGTAAATAAATATATATATATATATAATACCGACTTAGTTTTTTTAAAGATCTTATAACATAATTTTTAATGTTAGGACAACTTTCCGAAGAAGCACAAGAAGCAAGAAACAAAGACTACAAGCATATAAGAGAACACCACACACGAAAAAACTCTCGTTAAATACTAATACAGATTTGCTCAACATGCTGCTAGTTTCATCCGATCCTTATATCTCTTCGATAAGAAATTTACCGGAAAAAGATATAGAAACCTTTTCTGACACTGTAAAATCTCTTCTTGTATTACCTGGATCCTCAAAAAATTGTAATTTAAATCAATTATTTTCAGATATGGAATTAAGTGAATAAAAAGTAATTATATCGTCATAACTATAATTTTAGATTCTGAACGGAGTGAAGAATGTATTGATTTTACAATGATGTGTGTATTTTTTTTTTTTTTTTTTTAGATATTGGTGTTAGGAAATTATGATTTTGATTTTAATGTTGGATACAGGTTTTTAATTTTAATAATTTCAATTTCAGTTTTTTGATGTCGGTTTTAATAAGTTATGATTTCGATTTTGATTTCGTATACCGGTTTTTTATGTTTAACAGTTACGTTTTCAGATTTTAATACCGGTTTTGGTTTATAATGATTTCGATATCAATATCGATTTTTAACCGGTATTTAAAAACGATTTTGAAATCGGTTTCAAGCCCTGCCTATAGTTCTGTATGCCGCAGAAACATGACCACTTAGGAAAGAAAAATAAACTAGATTAAAAGCTTTTGAAAAGAGAACCTTACGAAAGATTCATAGTCTATTCGTCAACACACACACACACAAATTAATAGCGCAAAAATCATAGCAAAGAACTCGAGGAACTGTTCAAAAGAGCAAAACTTGCGAATGCAATTAAGAAAAGGAGGTTGGCTTGAGCAGAATATACATGGCGGAGAGTGGAATTTATAGACAGAATAACAGTTAAAGAAGATCTGGTCGATAAGAAACCACTAGGAAGACCACGCTTACTTTGTAAAGACTACATGAAAATGAATTCGGGAAGCATCAAAACAGAGATACCATACAGAGTAGCAGTAGAAGATAGATATGGGCGAAGAGAACAATTGTAATTGAAGATTTATTTTTTTTAGTTTTAACGATATTATACTTTTATATATTTATAATGAGATAGTAATATTACATTATTTGGTAATCATAATGAACAACGATATTTTTTCCTCTAAAATAATCGCACTTGTTGGGAAGATAAAACTCAAAATGTATACAACACAAGTACGCAAATAATGTGTATTGATTGCATCAACGGTGAATACTAGAAATAAGTACGAAATACAATTATGGGCGTTTATATTATTATAATATCGTATTACACGGTTTAGAAGTCTTGTAGTACAAATGTAATAAATGCAATTCCGAGAACATTTTTTAAAATAGTTTTATCGATTGATGTCAATCATGATAAAAGTATCACTATTCACGTACGTACATATTTCTATAGAATACAGCTGAAATATATAATCACATTCTGAGTAATATTTTTTTGTAATTTGTTAATAATTAATGAGTGATGAGTTGCCAAATGTGTAAGTCAATTAGTGCTCGTTGTTGAAATGTATATAATTATTATTTTTTTTTCACTCCGACATAAAACACTATTTTACCGTTTGTATTTTGGTTTACAAATTTAATTAATCAAGATACCGTGATTTCAAAAAGTTCGGAAACTACGGAATTAAAGAAAATTATTAAATACAATTGAATCTTATACTTAAGTTTATAAATAAGACCTAAATGTGGTGAGTGTATGTGCGTGTGCGTGCGTGAGTGTGTGTGTGTGTGTGTGTGTGTGTGTGTGTGTGTGTGTGTGTGTGTGTGTGTTGTATTATGAATTTTGTTTGAGGTACAATATATAATTATTAACGCAAGAAATATAAGAATAATTTTTGTTGTCCTTTTATACACCACAGAGATGAAGAAAAATCGAATTAAAATACGTGTAAAAATATCGTATCTGATATTGTAATAATTGATTTACATTCTGCGTTGAGGAAAAATTATGGTGTGTAGTGATTTTGTGGAAAAATGAGATAACTGAAATATTTTTAAAGTGTTTTAAACGCGAATCGATAAAAGCACGAACTATTTAAGTAACCCTGATGTTCAAATTTGTTGTTTTTTTTTACATAACTTTCCGTTACAACATATTATTATTATATTATATGGGAAAAATATCAATATCAATAGATTGACTTAGCCTGGATGAGAAGAGTTGTTATTACAATAGTACGAAAGAGATAAATGCAGGTATCTATTTTTAAAATCAACTAAACATTTTTTTTTAAATAAATGCAATTGCTGGTTTTATCGTCAATTTTATTTTATAGTTAGATGTTTTTGAATCTAAAATTTTTGACATATAGGACGTTTTAAGATAAAAACTACTCGATGATGGTTCAGAAACCAATGGAAATTTTTTCTACCTAGTAATTTCGCAATTTGATGTTCAACTTCCTTACACCCAGATAATAATTTTTCATGAAATTTTTTTTGAAAATAGAATATTATAGAATTATTATACAAATATTATATTAAAATATAGTAAAAGTTGACAAATAATTTCGATTGAATTACAGAAAATTAGAATAACAAATAAATCAAGCCCAGAAAAAATATGAAATTAATTTCACCGTATTATTATTATTTACTAATTATGAAAAAATATTGAATAAATTACAATATTTATCATGATACAGAGCTATGTTTATATTAACTATTAGTACAGAGCTATAATTAAAGTTTGAGAAATAAAACGAAACATTCAATTTTTGAATTTAATAACGTTATAAAAATGATGTAGAAAACTAAAGTAATTTATTAACTTAAAACATATTAATGGTCTAGTTGCAGTTATTTGCCTTTCGCCGTCGACTATTTGCTGACCATTAATTTAAATTAATATACTATTTATGTATAATTAGAATACATATATAAAATGTATTAATTTGAAATTTTACACATCTTAGAATCTTCTATATACAAATATGAGTACATATATACTTGTATCCTTAAGACCAGCAATAAAAAGAAATTTTTCAAAAATAGTATTTTTAAAGATCAAAACAGTTTGGGTTGAATGCACACATTTTTCACTTTTTAGTTACCTTGATATTTTATTTAAAATATGCTGATTTTAATCATTACTCATTGAGATAAATGTAAACGAACATATTTGTATAACATATCACTTTTTCTACTTCAAATGTTGTAACACTGGCTGAATAATCCGGACCCACCCGGGTGATATTACAATATTGCTCTTATTTATTTATTTATTTATTTATTTATTTATTTGACTTTACGGGTTTGATAATCCAATTACAAGTGTAGTATAGATACAATATGTGAGGTTCATATAGCACAAATTCAATATGTATAAAATAGATTACAAATGAATTATAAAATAACTTACTCTAGTAATAACAAAATAATAGATATTAAAAAAACAAAAAAAAATAAAATATAAGCAGTAATAACAGATAGATAGTGATCTCGGATAATATGATGGGAATGAATAGTAAGATTTAATTGTTGTTTAAAAGAAAAGGATGACTGATTCGAGAAAAAGTCAATATTATATTTATTTGCAAATAAATAATTCGAGAGTTTGGATAATTCATCGCATAATTTGATTGTTGAGTAGGAATATAAAAGGTGACATTAGATCTAGTAGTACGTTGCGGAACTAAAAATGATAGACGACTAAAAAACTCAGGAAAATCAATATTATTATGAAGGACATTATATAAAAAATATATATTAAGTTTAATTCTACGCAATTCGAGAGAATCGATATATAAAAGATCCAAAATCGGAGAATAAGAAGTATGAGGAATACGTGGGATATTACAGCTGTAACAGAGAAAACTTAAGTATTTATTTTGAACAGCTTCTAATGATAGTTTATTTTTGAGAAGATATGGAGACCAAATAATAGAACAATAATCTAATGGAGATCTGATGTAAGAGGTATACATTAATTTTTATGCATGGAGGTTTTTAAAACTACCACAGGTAAACTTGACAAATCCGAACTGTTTCAAAGATTTATTTTTTATAAAATTAATATGTGTATCAAACGTAAGTTTAGTATCAAGGAAAACAACAAGATCTTTATAGTTTAAAACTCATTCCAAACGTTTATTATTTAAGTAGTAGATATGAGAAACGTTAGAACGACAACGATTAAAGGTCATTATCTAAAATATTTTAATATTATCCGGGTGGATCTGGATTATTCAGCCAGTATTACAACATTAGATCATGTAATTACTCAGTGTAGTTACATGAGTATTAATGAAAGAGATAGTTAATTGTTTCTAGTGCGGGAAATGATCGATAATCGTTATGATGTCATATTATAATAATGTGATAGCGCAATAATTATTTATATCACTTGAGTGTAGACAAGCGGTACGCTGATCCAGTCGTAGCTCAGCAGGCTGCCGCAGTTCGATCTGATCTTGTTGATCTCGTCCACCAGAGTTTTAATCGAAAAATCGTTTACGATGCATCCCTCTTTTTTGGCCTGCGTCACGACGGTGGCGGCCCATACCAGTGGCATCCAGTAGTTCGGGTGGCTGGTCTTTGCGTTCATTGACTCGAACGCGTCCTTTTCGTCCGGTGTTAGGAACCCCGACTCCACCAAATGATTCAACGTCAGAAATCTCTTTTTTACCGCCGGACATATCATCGTCAATGTCATCAGTATGCTCAGGTTTGCGTATCTCATTATCGTACGTCTGATTAGTCTCGATCGTTCATTCTGCCGATCAAACGATAGTGTTTTTCTCGATAGTACATTATTATTGCGTGACGTTTATTTTTTTAGCTTAAAAGTGGTGAAAGAGATGTTTTCGGAGAAAAACAACCAAGTTGTCGTTATTTCGATATGTGTCAAAAATTTTGAATTTAAATCACGCGTCTTGTAAACGTGTACTTATAAACTATTCTAGACATTTTTTATTTTTATAATTTTTATTAAAATTTTATTTTAATTAATTATAATTAAAATGAAAACATGTATATCAAAATGATAATTTTCACAATATTGATTAATTGCTTAATTATTATGATAATCCATTTATTATTAAAATTTGTAGCGCTTTTTTAGAACATCAGTCATGTTTGTATTTATAATTTTTTTGCTCAACTCACTTGCGCTTATGATAATTTTAAAATATATCTCAATAAGTACTAAGCTTATTGTATAAATAACAATATTTATGAGAAATATATATAATACATTTTGTAGGAAGTGATTTTAGGAAATTCAGATGGCATACACTTAAATACATAAACGTTATTACAAACACCTATAGCAGACAGGTGTAAATAATGATTAATTAACTGTCACAAATGAATATAATTTCACCACGTGAAGACTTCACTATACTTAGTATATCTAGCATAAAAATAATGTATATAAATTAAGACAAGAGCTTATAAATAAAATTATTATATTATTTTAAAATATATGCGTTTATAAATAGCCATGAATTATTTTCTTTCGCCTATACATGTGCGTTATTACTGGTTTAAAATTATTATTTATAAATCTTAATCATAAAAACATTGATAACAAAATCACATTATGTATATTCTGTTGAAAATACTGTTATAGCCAGTAAATACTTCCTAATACGTTTTCGTTTAGCATGTAGTATTACTATTTAATAACGTAGCATGTCATATTAGTTTTAAATGGATTGCGTTAAAAATATTTATAATGCATTAAATATTTGTGTATGTGACAAACCTGTAAAGAATTAATATTTTTATAAGTATTAAATGATATTTATTGTAGTGAGTAATGTTTTAATTACATTTTTTCTGTAAAAAAAAAAAAAATACATCACAGTTAAGGTCCAAATACCCTACAAATTCGAAGGAAAACCATCAAAATTTACTGTCTCATTAATAAAATGTATCAGCACCTAATGAATATTTGAAGTTTCTTAAACTAAAAACCATCTCACATCATTACTAGTTCGTTACGAGTTATGAAGATAAAATAATTCTGTCCTAAATTCGTAATAAATTAATAAAAACGATAAAAAGTATATGAACTTTATAGATTTTCATCCAGGCTAATGAAACTTCATTTTTTAAAATTAAAATAACATTTTTAACTAAGAAAACGAATTGTCCAACGAACTCAACAACTGACACTGACATCCCAGTTCCATATCACCGGTCATCGGTATAATATACACGATGAACAAGTTGTACAAATAATTTTTTTATAATAATTTTTGGTTCAACAATGGTAGTTGTGGAAAAGGATAAAGGATAGACACATAAATAAACATAAAAATATTATATATTATTATAGTTTTTAATATTTTATTAAATATATTCTAAGTCCAAAACATTAAATTAATTTATAAAACAATCTAGTGTGAATGTACTATAATCGGACTAAAACACATTTGATTTTGGGTCTGTTAGGAATCCCCATACATGTGTACTTAGTTCTTGTGTAAACCATATAATCCGGATATGATTATCCTACACATAATCTTATACTTTAGTGTATTCGTGGTTGGCCTCGTGATTTATATTTGTTGTAAAATCCTTGTAAACATGTGCTCGTTATGTTATCTTTTTATGAATTAGCAAATATTACTGAGCGTCCAACCCTGTTATGTTAATTGGTTGGTTTTACGATTTCTATATTCTATAATCTTTCACATGTCACTTATATTTATGATTCTTTTGTGAATATGTTCGTATATGTTCGTATATTTATACATTCTCATATAAATTTAAGATTTATTTTATTACTTATATAAACCCCTGTTTAATGGTCATATTGGGAACCTTCATTACGCATGTCCGTAACATAATATTATTTTAACGAATGTATTGCATAGATAATTACGGATGAAACATCGGTTCTTACGAAACGTATAACAAATTAGAGTGCAACGTGCACTCGTGAACAGTGTATACGTACTTGTCCAATGATCAATGTGCTGACGTATAGAGCCAATGAATCCGGCCACGGTATGCTCAGGTACTGGTTCCACCACCGACCCACGACAATGGCCACATAGAATCCCAGTACGAATGACACGGGGATTAGGTTCATGTACGTTTGGCAGTGTAACGATACTTTTTCGAAATAACTGAAAACGTGTTTTTTTTAAAAACAAAAGAATAATTAATAGAGAAGAATAGGATACGGCCGCATGCTTGAAACGACAGGTCCTTACTCTCTTTGCGTCTGCGACAGTACGGTTCTATACATGACACTCAGCGAGAAATAACATACCGTGAACATTATCACGTTGGGCCACAGCAGCTTGTAGATACTGCCCTTCCAACTGAAATGAGTAAAATTAATACAATTTTATAAAGGTCAAATTTAAACGGTCAAATTCATGACGTCCATTAACCGCGGTGAGTGGACAACAAAAATAATAATTTCAACGAAGGTACGTATTATTGTCGTACCCGCACGACCCGAACCGATCCAGGTGGTTGTGTGGGGGATCTTCCGCGTGTTATACATGTTATATTGTATATTAAACAACGGAATTACCGAAAAAGTAATTTCCAAAAACATCCCAGGCCACGGCACGTGGCAACCTGGTCGGTGTACGTGATGGTCATTTTGCAAACATTCAAATCAAATTTGAAAAGATTATGAGACGAGACCTCTTCCTCCGGTCCTTAACGAAAACCGTTCGCATACACTAATACTTGTAAGTATTTATTTATCTATGTATGTGTACGTTGTGTACGTATGTGAGTTTATGCATTATATTTCTTCTTTATTTTTATTTTTATTTTATATATATATATCACAACACAATCCGTAACCATATGAACATGCTCGAAAACGTTTCCATTACTATGGAAATATTGCAACGAATTAATTTCGGAAATTGTTAGCAAAAACCCCTTGGTCTCGTATTACAATTATAAATACACAGGATATAGTTAAAATTGTACCGGTTTATGTGGTCGTTCTGGATTTGGATCGTTTTTTTTTTTTTTAGTGCATTTATTTAAAGTTTTCGTAAACATGGCAGGTGTTATGATTTCAAATAAACTTTACATATTTCGTGCAATTTTCCATTAAATTTTAAATAATATTGTAATTCAGTATTCTTATTTTCTGTTGTTCAATTTCTTGTACTTTTCTTTTTTCAGATTTATTTTTCATTACTTGTAATTAAACTACTCATGAATGTCATTATTTGAGAATGAGAACCCAAAGACCAATATTCGTCGAAAATACACTGTCTGTCACTATCATTAAATCGTTTATTACTCTTTTTTTCTATAATTTCCTAGAGCTTTAAGTTTTCTTGCTGCTATAGTTTTTCCTTTTTTAGTCTGATACTCTGCATTATGATTTCTTTATACATACCTCATATTTCGAAATTTTCTTATTTTATCTTTTAGACTATTTTTTTCTTTTCTAAATCAATGATTTTCAAAAGTATTACCTTTTCCTTCTTGATTTTGCTCCAGTTCATCATAATTTTCATTTATCACAGGTTCATTACTTCTGTTTCCTACAAAGTTTTCATTTTGAACTTCGACTTCATATTCTTCAATCGTATTTTGTAATATAAACATATCTGGAATCTATATAGAACATTATGCAATTATTAACTAATATTATATAATACGACAATACAATGATATAATTGTATAGATACATACTTTTCTTACTCCTTCTAATGATTAAAATATTTTATTTGGTGTTATTGATATATCATTCGAGTAATGTAACTTATTTAACATATATCATTTTTAACTACTTAATATATTTTTACCAAGTTTAAAAATAAAAATTTTAATAATCTGAAATAAAAAGTAATTTAAATTTTCTATGAGTAAATTTCAAAAACAAAACATATTTTACGTTTTAGTAATTTTAAACGTTTTATGCGTTTTATTCGTGAGATTTTATACGTGTAACGTATACAACATTTTCTACGCATATTTTACCAACTTTGGTTTGTTCACATTATACGATGGCGGCAATAGTGGCACTAGCAATATTGCTGAAGTAATAAAAACCGATAAGGCTAATCTATAGACGTCCGACCTGTCGGACAGTACGATTTTACTCGTATCCATGTCCATTACATATCGCATTCTATATTAGTTCCAGAGGTATTACGGATAAGTGGTCCTGGTTTATAGTCATCCACCCCTCTATATAGGTTAACAATTCTGTTAAATAAGTTGTTGATATAAGTGCAATATTTGTATGATATTGTTGGTTGAATGTTTTTTTTCTTGATTATTACAGATTCTTGTGAGTGTCTAACAGAAGCATGTTAACTATATTACCATGTTTTTATTCAATAAGGTAATATCACATGGTTTTTTTTATATATTATTTGATATTGTTTTTGGTGTCATTATGTTTAGTTTGCCACTACGGTAATATTATGTGTGGCGCTGTCCGGTAGTATAGTGTATGTGTTTTCAATACATATTTTTAATATACATTTATTTTGTTTATAGTTTTTTTTTTTTATTATCAATTGTATCTGTATTTCTGTATATCGACCTGTATTCACTTTTATGTACAGATAGTCAAATGTCTACAATATTTATAAATAATAATAGCTATATAATAATAAAATAATCTGAATATTATTAAATAGAATACATTTGTTTCTTTTGAATTTAATGGTTCGTAACTAAAACCGGTCTCACACGACTCGTGTATTCTGCGAATAATAGTCAATCGTAATGTTTACCGAGTCGTACAGTATCAAGTATCAAGTATAGTGATATAATTTGCTTATCAAGTCAGTCGACGTTTCCCATCGGTTTTTCAGTAAACGTGATTTTAATGTGTCTTTGATAGACAACGTAATACTTGAAATTCTAAACAAAATGTGGTTACAGCAGAATGGTGTTCTAGCGCACAATTTAATAATTATGAGAAATTATTTGAACGAAAAATGTCCATTAAAATTAATTGGTACACATGGTCTTCTGAAATGGTCTTCTAGATTTCCTGATTTTAAACTGGGTATTAGACTTTTTCTTGTAGAGTTATTTAAGATACGTTATATACAAAAATCAATCTTCATTATTTGCAGACTTAAAATAACGTATTACAATAGCATGTAATAATGTCAACAATACAGTTTATAATGATAATATATGAAACACGCGTGCAAAAAAATGTTGGAAATTTTGAAAATTTTCAATAGTTGAATTATTTCCCACTATACAGTTGTATTCTTTATTATTAATATTTACTGACGGTAAAAAGTATAAAATGTTCAGAATAAAATTTTTTACAACTCTATTAACTCTGTAAAACTTGATTTTTTTTAAACATTGTGTTTATAGTTTACTTTTTATCTCCTTAGTGAGCTAAATAAGCATGTTTTTTGGTTTTTATAATTTTATTTCAAACCAGTTACCTTTAATGACATACATGTTTTCATGGAAAAATTGAACGAAATCACCGATTAAATATTAATAAGACGTACAATATTATACAATAATTTTAATAGTTTAATTCATATTTTCAAAATGTTTAAAAAAATAATAATAAATTAATGACTGATCATTAACAAATTATTTTTAAACTATAGTTTTTCTAATAATCCTATTTACCACGTCATTATTTTGGATTTTTCTTTTAACTATAGAATTCAATTTTAAATTTTCAAATTTGAGTTCTAAAAATCTAAATAATCTTTAATTTAATCTTGTTGTAGCGCATAGCCTCAGCATTTATTTATTTTTTTTTAAAAAAAGTTAAAAATATTAAACAGAAAAAAGTTATTTTATTTTTTGTATCATACAGGGACACCCTAGATATTATCTCTCATTAGAATATAATGATATGTGGTTATGTACACTAATATTATAGTAGTGTTTTTTTACTGGGTTTTTATGTATTTCTTTGATTAGAGTACGAACAGACTATGAATCACCACGTGACATACGATGCTTTATATACACATAATATTTACTTTTATTTATATAAATTTGGTTAAATTAAGTTCTATTGAATTTTTACGTTTCCCAATAAAACTAATTGCCATTTTCCTTTAATATTAATACAATAAAAGCGTATTATGTAAATAATGACTTTTATACTTATATTTATGTCTATTACTAAACAAAAAAACTTTGTGAGATTTATAGTTGTCACGTGAATGCCTACTTGTACAAACCATTTTTCAGCAATAGATCGTTACGGGTGATTTATCACGTAAAAGTATTTTTTAATTTTTTTTTAATAGATGTACCGGAGCACTTACAATTAGTAAAATATACATCATTGTGGTACGTATTTCTACTGGGTAAATATAGTAATGTAAACGAATCGGGGAAAACGAAGAAGGCTTTACTCGTATTTGTTTTATACCCGTGTGTACAAAAGTGGCCATTTCCCGGAGAAAAAATAAAATTTTAACCCATTCATGGGAATAGTCCGTCATTAATTTTATATTTATTATTTATTTTAATGTTTATTTGTTTAGAGTAAGAAAAAGTTAAAAAAAAAGTAAAAAAAACTCATAAATATTGTATTTTATACATCAGGGATGGGCAACTTATCAAGTCAGAAAGCCAATTTATATAAATATTATTATTTTTTTACTATATTATTTATATTAAACTAAAAAATATGACGGAACAGAAAGCAAAATAAGAAAAAAAAAATCAATAGAATTTAAAATTTAATATTCATATCTATTAATCAGTCACGTGCCTACAGTTGTTACAATTACACATAATATTATGTGCTCTGTGCTATCTAATTGTGCGTTTTGTTTTCCGTTCTCTGTGTTTATCTTATGTTATTCGTTAATCAAGAATAAGATTATTAATTATATAACGTTGCGTATCTACTTACTCGTTATACGACGTCTCCTTATCAACAGATCACTGCTAGCGATCTCATTAACTAGACTTATTGCAATTTTATAATATGTCGTCAACAAATTATAATCAAAATATTAAAAATAATTTAAATAAATAAAATTTTCATTGACTGATATCTCATAACGGTTTAATTTTATAAAAAAATAAACGAAACTCATCAAGCCCTCATCTACGTCAAACCAGGGTTCACTGACATCATCAACATTGATCAAAAATAAAAACAATAAATAATTTAAAACAATGAATCGTTTTGAAGTCCTTTAGACCAATACTCTGAAGAAACCTTAATTAATAATGTTTTTTTTTACAGTAATAATCATAGTGATTCATTAAAGTATCCCCCTCCTATTTTTGAAAAATGTGTGATTGAATATACAGAAGTGCGTTCAAAACTTTTAATCCTAATTGGTGATGAAATTTTTATTATTGCAAATCTTCTTCAGATCGGTTAAAAATTTAAACTTCCAACCCGGACTCGTTCAGATCTCTCGTCCGATACTTAAACGCTGAATTCCATACATACCAGTTTAAGGAAGATAAACCGATCGGATTGTCATCCGAAACCTCCATCCAACAACATAGACTAAATTAATTAAGGAAGAACTTGAAGTTCGTTTTTTCGAGGTTAGACGCATAACAAATGTTCTTCATAGAACAACAATTATCAGAATTACAATTATCTATTTTCCTCGTTGATTTAAAACCAACCTTGAATTTAAATGAAATTTTCTTTCTTTTACATACAAATTTAAAATCAAAGAACCGTACAAGCCAAAAACAATCAATTATTGAAATAATTGCCAAGAATATAGTTACATCAAATCATATTGTGGCTACTTTCGTTATGTGTTTATTGTGGTGTTCACCATTAATTTTCCACATGTCTCAACTCATGCTCTGATCCGCCAAAATGTGTTTTATAGTCTGAAGATCTTTCAGCTAGTTATAAAGAATTCTCAGTTTACAGAGAGACTCAATGCAATAGAAAACCAACAAAAATAGTAATTTGTATCAGATAATATAACAAATAAAAATACGAGTACAACTGTTAGAGATAGCTATTAATTCACGCTATTATAAATCAATTCTTTAATCACGTTCCCATTTACGTTTAAGCCATCTCTGGAAAATCTAATGACACAGATCATAACTCTTCACTTGACCGCAAAAACTTCCTTATTAACCCTCTTATCTTTCTTCTCGATAAATTAATCACAGCAATTTACAATTACACAATTACAACACGGCGCATGGATGAGTCGCCATTCTAATTAAATTTTCGATCATCTAATAACCCCTTGCAAGATTATCTACAATCCTGCGCTTTCATTACTAAAACGAATAATGTCTTTACCATCATTGTAGCCATCTACTCCCCCTTTTCCTAAACACAAGATTACAAATCAAATTCTTATTGGTTATTTTAATACAGTTAACAATAATTTTGTAGTTAGAGGTGATTATAATGCGAAACACATTGCTTGAAGATGTCGTGGTAATAATCCACATAAGATAGTTCTCCATTTCATATCCACTAAAATTTACAAAATTTTTGCTCCTCTGATCTAACCAGGTTATGGTCGACCTCACCACGCAAAAACTTAGATATCTTGGCTATTTTCGTGGCCAAGATGCCTAATAACCTAAATTGTAACAGCAAAAATCTCCTTGAATTAAATTCCGAAGTTCCTCAGTATTGTTAACTATGAGTACAACTCCTTTTTAACGTTTAAATCTCCAAAATATTTATTTCCACTACCGATAAAAATAAATTTAAATCTAAATTTGAAACAACGAATGACATTGATCTTTCTGTAAATAACTTTATATAACTTTTTTAAACTACAGCATGATCTTCTACTTTAAAATCTCAATCCTCATTTTATAAACCTACTTCTTCGAGAATAGATTTGTAGTTTTATAGTATAAAAACATAAAACTAGAGCTAATTATCTACGAGTTGATATTCCCTTTTTTAAACACAAATACAATAAATTAGCTAATTATCTTAAAAAGTTCTAGCAAAGCATAAATCTGAATCTTTCTCAAATTTTCTTACCATACTCTCACCAAAAGATGGCAGTCTTCGAAAGGTGACTAAAAATATTTGTAAATACAAAATCTTATAATCTAACAATTAAAAATCCGGATGGTAGTTTTGTCATCGCTGATAATGATGATCTTTTTTTAATTTATCTATCTGGTATTTTTCAGTCTCATTCGGACATTTTTTCTCAAACTAACATCACTGTTGTTGAAGATTATCTTAAATCCGTAGTTTATATCATACATGCAGATATTAAAATGCCCTCAGTCAATGATGAAGGTACGAGAATCCTTATCTTATATTCAGAAAACTTACTAATACTAAAATGTCCGGTCATTTCCAAAGACAATTGAAACGGAAATGGTGTCGTGACATATTGTCACCCTAATCTTAAATAATTTTCATAAACTATTAGATTATTTTCAAAAAAATATAGTCATGTGAAAATTTAACTAATGAATGGCTGCTTTCCTCAAAAATATCACGTATTATATCAATGTTTTAAGGGTATTTTGCTCTTAATAATTTATAATAACATTAACTTGTATCATATTTACTTATTATGTCCAAGTGGTATAGATTGTAGACTCCATTTAAAATATAATAATAAATATAAATTATTAATGTGAGCTTTGAGAATGTATACTTTCAAATGATAATTCAGCAAAACCAACTTATATTTTTGTTATTGAAACACGTAATTGATTTCCTAAGATTCATCTATTAGTTGATTTTTTTTCTTTAAATTGTATATTTTTCATAATGGAAATGTTTAGTAAAATTTTTAGAGAAAAATCTCTGATATTTTCTAAAATTACATCAATTTATGTTCAAGATAAAATAGAATCTGTTTGAACTCAAATAATTCTTATTGAATTTAAGCATCTAGCTTTTCAATTTTAGCAGTAATAAGGATTATTAAATACATTTATTTGAGGACGCATACAATTTCTTTAAACATTCAAAATACATTTTTCTGTATATAATATTAAATTAATACACTCATAATTAATTAATTTCAAATATGAAGTAAAATTACCATGGCTTAAACTAATATTGTCTTCTTTAATAAGATTAGTAATTTTCATGGACAATTTTTAATCGCCTACCATACATTTTTTAAAAAAAACTTACATGAATTACTTTCTATTTAAAAATTCCCTGTTAATCAAATCAATACAATCGGTATGAACTACTGAATTATACAATATCGTTACCTTAACGCTAATAACACGTATCTATGATTATGTTAATTTTAAGAGAGCAGTTGGTACAAATATTTGGCACTTTTATCTTTATTATACGTAAGCTTATATACGTACTTATGTTTTCATATAAGTTTCTTAATTATTATTACACCCGCGTTCACTCACACATTTAACTTGATTTAGATCACAATTATAGAATTTAGAATTTATAACAAACTATATCACAATAAACGCATAATCACTATTTATTTCCAATATCGATAAATATTCAAATATCAAAATCGATGTCAAATTATATCCTTTGTAATGGAAATTTGAGTTTAGTATCATGATGGCACTCAAATTTTGTACTCAAAATACCCTAAAGCAATTCAAGTGACAAAAAATAATCTAACTAGATTTAGGAGGCAATTTGTGTACAATGGTATTTATAATACTATCAAGTATCAATATTTTACCTGAAATGGTTTTCGATAAATGCAATGTATTACAGGAACGTTAATCTTATATTTGCATAATAATCTATCAAAACCATTATTTTTTCTAATTTTCGATTTTTCATCATCTGTCATAATTAATGGAAATTGTTCGAAACCACCAAATGGTTCAATTGCATTTTTTACAGCATCAAATATATTACTTACTTTTGTGATTCCATTTTAGGAACTAAATTGTAAAAGTTCTTCATAAAATTCGAATTCTCAAAAAATAACTCTTACAAAAATTGAAAAATGACTTATATCTGTAACATATGTTTTTTTGTCTCACGCTATTGAATATTATGTACAATTTGTCATCAAAGTTTTTAATATTATATTTTACGAATGGTACTATTAGGATCAACTATTCAACATATCTCAATGCGTTTTAAAATTTATATTTTTTCAAATTCAGTTGCAATTTATTATTAAAATTTTCAATTTAACTCAGGCCCGTTTTTGGGGGGAAGGAAGTGTCCCTTGTTGTCCTAGGCGGCAAATTTTTTCAATCATTAAGGGGGGCTGTAAATGTGTACCGACATATTGGTATTATGGAGCATTATTTACATGATCACATATAGATATATTTAAATTTGTTTTATAATTATATATAATATAAGTGCGTACAACCTTTTTTAATATTAATACTAATAGTATAATATAAATATTTAGGGGGAAGAGTGTTATGACTTAAGAAAAGGCAGCTCAAATGTGTTGCTTCAAGGCGTAAAATATTTAAATAAAGTCCTGATTTAAACACTTTACCGTTTTTAATTAACTTGTTATCACTCAACAATTTCTTAGAAATTAATAATATTATATTAGAAATAATTTATGACGTCAGTGAAATTGATTGTTGTGGAGTTTTCGCTTTATTATTATATTTTGTAGAAATTGGAGTGTTCTTTTAAGATCAAAACGGATATTTTTTAGTTCTAAGGAAGGATTGATTTCAATTTTACAGATGTAATGGGTTTCAACTCTACCTTTATTTTATTGGGGATTTAATATTTACTCTAATCGCTACACAAAATATGCAAATGTTATTAGTTTTAAAAAACCAATATAATGTACCCGTATATTATAATGTAAAGTATTATGTTATAAGAGAAATGTATAGTGGTGACGAAAATCCCAAGGGGGTGATCCACCAATTGCCTTCACCCCTACGATACGTCATTAGTCGTGGTGCATACCATTAGTGTAGTTGGCATATATAGTAATTTAAGATAATCAAAGAAAACGATAAAGGCTTTGCTCGTATTTTATACGTTTTATACATATGCCGTTTCCGAAAGAGCGAAAATAATAATAATGGTAATAATAATAATACATTTTTATTATTAAATTCTATTAACAATTTGTTATTTAAAATAATAAATAAGTAGGTTATAAGCACTCATATGAAAGTCCCTTTTTTTGTTCCCTTCATTTTTAGGTTACATCTCTCCCGATTCCATACTTCTCCTTAACTCCCGCTTTACACCCAGAATTTCATCCATTACCAACTTCATCCTTTCTTCTGGCTTTTTAATTTAGAAAAAGAAAAAAATGTTCAATAATAATATTTAATTGTATTGCTGTAATATTAATTTAAAAGCAAATTAAATAATAAAAAAAATAAAAAAATACTCGTATATATTTTATAGCATATGATTAATCTGTGGAAGAAATTGTATACTAACACTTCAGTATAATAATACTTAAAAAAATGAAATATATGTTAATCATAATATTTCTCACTCATACGGTTAAAGGTTACGATAATATGTAAACTGATTTGGAGAGGTTTAATTGTTTGTAATATGCGAAAGCGAATTATGATTTTTGTAATATATCGAGAAGAAAGTCATATACATGCATATATACGTTGAATTTTGAGATTAGTATTACATTTACGAAGAGGTAAGTGTGAGATTCGAAAATATTAACATACATACACCTATCCAAGTCGCGATATTCGTGCTCGTGCGTCGAAATATTATTGCAATATTCAAATGACCGAGGAGATATGGAATAGGTCGTTAGAAAGCATGCGCGTGCCTGGTAATGGGTTTCTTGATTTCAGTCTCGTAGTCCTTGGCGTAGCGTTATTATACACTATTATTATATGCGTTATTACGTTAATCCGGAAGAGCCGTTCCGCGTACACGCCAGGGACTAAACTTGGTTAAATCTGCTGCTGCAGGTATCCTGTACCCGCTAGAATTTAGCAAACGGAATTGTTAATTATTGCAGACCCACGCGCGTTGGTAAGTCGCGGCAACAACTTTTCACCGCCACAAAGGTAATATTTTTTCATCAAAAGCATACACACACATACACACACACAAATGTGTACATCAGCACTATAATAATGTAATTGGTCCGTCGCGGTTTACCAACTCTGGATCCGTGGGAAAAATCAGAATTTTCTTTTTCTAATTTAATTCTACCCTCAACTTCTATGCACAAACAGAAGCGGTTGATATTTGAGTTTCTCAATTTCAGTGCTTAAAATACGTCTTTTTTAGGTTTCTTCGAAAAGTTCTCTCACTTAACTATCGGGGGAAAAATAATTAACCACATTAAACCTAACCTATTGCAAATAATTATTTGTTTATAATTTTATATTTAAAAAAACGAAAAAAAAAATTCTTTTATTTTTTAACACTATCAATAATATAGTCTCATCAGTGACAGTTAATCGTAGCTGTTAGTTCCGAAAAATAGTATTTTTTAGAACGAAGTTATTTATCACGGATTGGCGAGAAGACCTGATCGAGAAAAAATGTAACGTGTTATGAAACACGTTACGAAAAATCGCAAAAAAAAGAGAGAAATTAAGAAAACTGATAACTAGTCTCCTACACACACACACATATATATATATATATATTTTCTTACATTATTCGAACTGTACATGATACGTTAACTTTAATACTATGTAATTATTGATATATCTTTATTAATCAATCGGAGAAAAACATGTAGTATAATAAGAGAATTATTATTATAATATATTAAAAATCTATTCCCAAATTGTCTTACGAAAACATAACTTCAAAAAAAATAAAAAAAACACGATATCTCGAATTGGCTGATAACTTACAATAGCTCTTTATCTCTATTTTTTTTCTCACTATCTACTGAGATGCTTGAAACAGTGACTCTCTGATGCTAACGCTCTCAGCTCTTAATTTGTTATCTGTATTTTCAGTCCAGTTTAAATATAT
This sequence comes from Sipha maydis, assembly GCA_034509805.1. Taxonomy (NCBI): domain Eukaryota; kingdom Metazoa; phylum Arthropoda; class Insecta; order Hemiptera; family Aphididae; genus Sipha; species Sipha maydis. Next base: position 42,267 of record JASXSY010002850.1, read on the forward strand.
GATCCAGTGTAATATTGTAATATAAAAAACTAATTTCTTACTTCTTTTCAAGTCAAATATGAGCAACGATTAAGATTACGATATACCAATTTTCAATTGTATTGTTCATTATAAACGAAAAAATGTACGATCAAGAGTTGCAATTTATCAACAGAATTATGATAAACTAAAATTGTCACACCAAATATTGATATACTTTTTAAAAATACTAATCGATTTCGTTTTGAACACTCATCTATTGGTGATATCTTCTTCTTCTACTTCGCCTTCCTCCCAACTATTTGGGGTCGGCCACCCTTGTCCTACACCTCCACTTTACTCGGTCAATCACATCTCCTCTGCACACACCGACAGCCCTCATGTCATTCTCCAAAGTCTCCAACCATCTCTTTTTTGGTCTTCCTCTTCCTCTTTTCCCTTCAACGTCCATCTTCATAACCACTCTTACTGCATTCGTTTCCTCTCGCCTCATCACATGCCTAAACCATCTCAGCCAATTTTCTCTCATCTTATCCACAATTGGCGCTACACCAACACTACCTCTCACGTATTCATTCCTTATTCTATCTTCTCTTGTCACTCCACTCAACCATCTAAGCATTCTCATTTCCGCGACACTCATACTTTGTTCTATTCTCCTGTTAACCGCCCAACACTCTGAACCATACAGCATAGTTGGTCTCACTACACTTTTATAAAATTTACCTTTCAGCCTAATTGGAATTCTCTTATCGCATAACACGCCCGATGCTTCTCTCCATTTCATCCACCCGCACTTAATCCTATGTTTTACATCAATGTCAAAGCCCCCGTCCTTTTGAACAAAAGATCCTAAATATTTAAAGCTCTCAACTTCACCTATCACATTACCATCTATTGTCAGTTGTCTCCTCATTCCTTCAACTTCTTGGTCTCTTTGTCCAAAATCATACTCAATATACTCAGTTTTATTTCTACTAATTCTCAATCCCTTTTCTTCGAGGGCTAACCTCCACTCATTTAACCTATTATTGACAACTTCTAGGTTTTCTCCTATCAGAACTATATCATCCGCAAACATCATACACCATGGTATCTCACCCTGTATCTCCTTTGAAACCTCATCCATTACCACTGAGAACAGGTAGGGGCTTAGAGCTTACCCCTGGTGCACACCTACTCCTATACTGAAACCTTCTGATACTCCACACCGACTCTTGACACTAGTACTCGACCCTTCATACATATCCTGGATCAAATTAACATACATTTTTGGGACATTTTTCCTCATTAATGCCAACCTTAAAACTTCCCTTGGCACTCTGTCATACGCCTTTTCTAAATCTATAAACACCATGCATAGTTTTTTATTCTTTTCCCTGTACTTCTCTACTAATTGCCTAACACAAAATAATGGCTCCATTGTCGATTTTCCTGGCATAAAACCAAACTGGTTTCCTGATATCGAGGTCTCACTTCTTATCCTCTTCTCTATAATCTTTTCCCAGATCTTCATACTATGACTCATGAGCTTTATTCCTCTATAGTTCCCACATTCTTGTATGTCTCCTTTTCCTTTAAATATTGGTACAATAAAACTCTTTCTCCAATCTTCTGGCATTTTTCCCTCTATCAGTACCTTATTAAAAAGATTTTTCAACCACCCAATGCTTACATCTCCTAACATTTTCCACACCTCTACAGGTACTCCATCTGGTCCTATCGCTTTTTTCTTTTTCATCGCCTTCACCGCATCTCTCACTTCCTCCTCGCCCACTAGACCAATCAATCCTTCATTCCATGACATACTCTCTAAAACTTCTTTTGGATATTCCTCGTTCAGTAATTTCTCAAAATATTCTTTCCATCTTTTTTTCACATCCTCATCATTTGTTAAAACTCTCTTATCCTCATTTTTTATACACCAGACATCTTGGAAATCCTTGGATCGCTTTTCTCTCACCTTCGCCAATCTATAAATTTCTTTTTCTCCTTCCTGTGTTCCTAGCCGCTCATATAACTCATCATACCTATTAAACTTTGCTTTGCTTACAGCACTTTTCACTATTTTACATACATTTTTATACTCTATCCAATCTTCCCACTTCCTACTTTTCTGCCATACCTTAAATTGCTTTTTCTTACTCGCTACTACTCTCTGAATCTCCTCATCCCACCACCACGTTTCCTTGTCTTCTGGTAAACTACTTTTGGTTTCACCAACAACCTCTTTTGCTATGTTCTTAACACAAGTGACCATCCTTCTCCAAACCTCATTTATATCTCCCTCAACATTCCACACAGCTTTTTCTTTTAATTTCTTTATAAACTCCTTCTCTTTGTTTCCTATTAATTTCCACCACCTAATTCTGATCTCCTTCCCTGTATTCCTTCTTTTGTTCATCTTTTTTCCACTACACCATACTTCCATTATCATCAACCTATGTTGTGTTATTACACTCTCTCCAGGAATTACTTTACAATCCTTTACTCTTTTTATATTGTCTCTCCTCCACATAAAATAATCAATCTGCGACCTATTTCTTCCACTCTTGTATGTTATATAATGCTCTTCTCTTTTCCTAAAATATGTATTGATTACTGCAAGCTCATACGATTCTGCAAAATCCAAAACTTTTTCTCCAGCCTCATTCCTCTCGCCAAAACCATACCCTCCATGCACTCTTTCATACCCTACCCTCTCACTCCCTACGTGACCATTCATATCACCACCAATCACAGCATCCTCATTTCCTGGTATTCCTTGCATCACCTCATCCATCTCTCGCCAAAACTCTTCCTTTTCACTTTCTTCACATCCTACTTGCGGTGCATACGCACTTATTACGTTAAATACTTTCTCCTCGAATACCAATTTTACCGTAATAATTCTATCACTTTTCCTTCCTACGTCGACTACCTTAATTTTCATCTCATCATCCAATATTACTCCAACGCCATTCCTAGTACTAGTCCTACCTGAATATATTACCTTATAGCCCTCTCCTATTTCTTTTGCTTTCTTTCCTTTCCATTTAGTTTCCTGTACACAACAAATATTAACTTTCCTTCTCTTCAATACTTCTGCTAATTCTCTACTTCTGCCTGTCAATGTTCCAACATTCCACGTGCCTATTCTCACTTTAAATCTATCCCTCATACCTAGACTCAGATTTAACCCGGGGCGCAATGGTGATGTCCCAACACCGTTGACATTACCCGTGTTGGGTAGACCTGCACACATAACTGGTGGAACAGCTACCACTCTGGCTGTCCGGGTGGTATCACACACTTCAACATCCAGGTCTCCTCCTCCTCTAGATATAATATTTCCTCTCACTTGTTGTCCCCGTACACATCCGAGATGGGACAAACCGCCTAAGTATCGATAAGGACTCCTCATTCTATTTGACATAATTTTACACCGGCTGTCGACCTGACGCAACCACATTAGTCGCCCCTTACGACTGGCTGTGGAAACCGTGGAAATATTCTGACTCCCCTTTCCACAGGGGATTATAAAAATTTTCGATAATAAATGAAAACCTGTTGAATGTCTGTTAACAACGCGGATTAAAATCGTATTTGTTTATTTTTGGTCTTAGAAAAAAAAAAAAAAAAAAAAAAAAAAAAAATCGAAAGTATCAAACTGCTAGCAATGCGGGTTGCTAACGAGTTTATCTATTGGTGATATATGCTCAGATATTTGTACAATGGAAAATGTCGTTGAAATTGTTATAGATGTTGTTTACATTTCAATAAATCAAAAAAGTTAGTGGCATTCGGGGACTGCCGCGATAAAGCTATTGCATATTAAATAAATAAGAAGTTGATATAATTTTAAATGTTTTTATTATTCTAGTTATTCAGGAATTTGTATCATAGAAATTATAGGCGGTAGACAGAGAGGGGGATTACGGGATTCCACAGGTAGTGGTCACGCTTTTTCATTACGAAAAATTTTTTTTCAGTCACTACACCAGGCCTGCGATAAAAGCTATGCAATAGCTTAAAAATGTTAGATGTCAAAGAATTCATTTTTAAGACATTATTGGAGTATTCTACAGAATGTTCGCAATTATTTCTAGAGTTCGGTAAGAATTTTGATAAAATTCCATTTATTATGGCAGAAGATTTAAATTATAATTTTCAAAAACAAAAATCTGAAGTAATAGAACAATTTCTCTGTTATAAATTCGGTTTGCATATAAAAATGTTGATCCATCACAATCTATATTAAGATATAATACTACTATACAATTGACACTGTTTTTTCTTTATATTTGCAAAATATCAAATCACAAACGTACATATATTACTTCATTTACCATAGACCAATAATTTTAATGATTGTACAATTTAAATAATATAGAACATTAATGTTTTTTCTTTTATTAATTTTATTCAATACAAAAATCATGTACTTATATTAGACATATATATATATATATATTTTTTTTTTTAGTTTTGTTTTATATAATTTTCAATACTAATTTTTATTTCACAATGTTAATTTTAATCGGTTTATATATTTTTTCACATTTGTAGTTATAAATCAACTCTTTTGCATTTAAGATTTTTTCTTATAGGATGAATTGCAACTTCTGATCTTATGCAAGTTTTATCAAATCATGTTAAATTGCTGCTGTTACAATAAACTATTAATTATTTATTTATTTTAATTGAATGAGAGGAGTGGGTAGAGAGAATAAGAGCCTGGCACGTTAATGATTAATTACGCCAAACATGCATACAAAAACACGTTCAGGTTTTTTTTTTTTTTTGTTTTAACAACAACTTAATCTCTAAAATATTAATTATATATTATAAACAATTATTTATTGTTTATAATATTTCACGGGACAATTGTATGTAAATCACATAGAACTGGATTCTATTTGTCGCTTAATTCAGTTCTGTATGTGCACCTGTAACTGCGATTACATACGCCGAGATCACATTAATAAACATAATGTCCCGTTAAATGAAAGTTAAATTTATTTGCCGAACAATAATTATTATTGTTGTTAAATGTTTATACGAATCTACTCAATTGTTTTGTCGGGGATTTAAAATGCAACAATCAACAATATTTTTACGTATACGATGTAATTTTCATTGAAAGTACTCGTAACGTTAAATAATTATGTCAGTGACATTGGATTGAAGTGAATTGTTTTTAAATAGCTCGGGACTGTTTGAATATAGTTTTTTACGGTTTTCAAATGTTTAACCCATTTATTGTGTGCATGTACAATACAGTTTACATTTTTTTTTTTTTTTATAGAAACTCCTAATTACAACAACTGATTTGGATAGACCAATAAAAAAACAAAAAAACAGAAAAAAAACCATTTTGGATATGAGTTACACAACATGTAAGATACAAAATAATTATATTAACTTATCGGCGTCATAATATGACTTTATGAATATTATTCACAACATATAATAAGGTCCATTTCCCCAGCACCCCCACTTTCAAATTTTGGGTCCGATCCGGTCCCAATCGTTTGTACCTCGTTTGTACCTGATTGTACCTCTAGTCCCTTCGTTTGTACCTCAACAGTTTTTAAGTTATCACAATTTTAATTGTGGGGGTGCTGGGGAAATGCCTGCACCACCACTTTCGAATTTCGGGTCCGATCCGGTCCTAATCGTTTGTACCTCGTTTGTACTTGATTGTACCTCTAGTCCCTTCGTTTGTACCTCAACAGTTTTTAAGTTATCCCTGTTTTAGTTTTGAAGGTGTTGGAGAGATATTTGAACCCAGCTCGACCTTTAAATTTCGCTTCCGATCCGATCCAAAACGTTTGTACCTCGTTTGTTCCCGATTGTACCTCAACGGGCCTAACTAATCCCAGTTTTATTTACAGGGGTGACGGGGAAATTACCCTTTTACCCTGGGACATGAAAACAGTGTATTGAAAGTTAAATTTTTTCTATGATACGTTTGTTAACGGATATTAAGTTATACCTGTCTTACTATCAAGTACATTTTCAAAAATTTTAAATTCCATTTGCTTTAAATGATTTGGAATTTTGCATTTTCTGCTTCAAATGTATTTCCATGACTAGTATAAGTGTAGGCGTACATCATATTCAAATTTTCAATGCGTTTTTAATAAAAACAAATTAAAATACAATCGGTTGAATATAAATATATGGGTATGAAAATTGTTACAACAATTATACTAATCAACTTTACTTTAATTTTGTTTGAAAAACTATATACGTATTTCTTTTTAATTTACTATTTAAAATATATATTTATTTTATTCTTTAATAAAACGTAATATGTGTCTTATTCAAATTGATTCAATGGTATTTATTTTGTTATTAGAACTCAAATATTGAAATATTTTACCATGTAGTTTGTGTAATTAAATGTGCCTGTTTATTATGATTATTTAATTATTATTTATTAATTATTCAGGAACACGTAATTTTTCGTTCGGATTATGACTTTGATCGGGAATATATTTTTTTAACGGTTTAAAATTAACTAAATTTAAGTCAAATGTCGAGTTAAATCTTTTTTATTATTTATATATTATTTTTTATTTTATTATTGTTTTATTTTAAGTTAGTTTACACTTAAAATTTAATTATAACATCCAAAGAAAATTGTTGTATGAAATCAACCAAAAGTTTCTTTAAAATGTTTAAATTATATAAGAGGCCTAAATAACCAAAAAAGTCTAGTAAATCATTACTGGTTGTGATTGAAAATAAAATAACTAAACATCAAAAAGCTAGAATACTAGAATATATTTTCTCAATACATATTCATTGAACTAAGTAAGTGATACTTGTTATGTGGTAGATAATTAAAAATAATCATCTAGTACAGAAGGCGACAAACAACTCCAGCGCGGCGATGGCGTGGTGAAACATTGATGTATTGGTCGTAGGTGAGTTAATTGTTATAATAAGAAAAAAACCGTCAGTGTATATTTCTACGAATTGTCAACGGTTTCAACATAAGGACCGACGGCATAATTTTATTATAATCCGACATCATCTGCTCTGCGATAATATTATTTTATCTGAGAAAAGATTATTCCATCAAATACTGAAAAAATCCTCTATAATTGTTGGCTTTTAATCTGGTTATTATGGATGTTATCAAAATTCAATAATTTCTCGTTAAATATATGTGAGTAATTTTTGTGTTAATAGGTAGTTAGCAAAAAAATTTAGCAAAACTGTTTATTATGAGAAAATGTCAATATTAGAGTTATAATAATCAAAATAAATACCGTTCGATCAATTTAAATACGACCGTTTTATTTTTTATTTTTTATAAAGAAAATACATATTTTTAAATAGTGAATAAAAAATAATTGTGTATATAGTTTATGAAAACAGAATGAAATTACTTTTGATTAATACGTATACAACTATAACATATAGAAATTATTATATTCAACCGTTTGTTTATTCAATACGAGGTACAAACGATTGGGACCGGATCGGACCTGAAATTCGAAAGTGGGGGTGCAGGCATTTCCCCAGCACCCCCAAAATTAAAATTGTGATAACTTAAAAACTGTTGAGGTACAAACGAAGGGACTAGAGGTACAATCAGGTACAAACGAGGTACAAACGATTTGGACCGGATCTGACCCGAAAATTGAAAGTGGGGGTGCTGGGGAAATGGACCTCATATAATATTTTTTTTATGTTGAATGTGAGGTTTTTTGACGGTTTAAGAATTTTTCGTTTTATTTATTTATTAATTTTTTTTATTAATTTAATTGGAATAAAATTATATTAATATCTATTCAAAATATGAGTTTTAAATATTTTTGTATTGAAGACATCGAATTTCTTGTAAAGAATATAGAACGCCCAATATCATCGTGCTGCGCCGAAACGTCAAATCCGTCATCAGGATTATTTGAACAATTTCTATTGCTAATGAATACCTGTAAACCTAAACAGTATGAATTTGAAAATGCAATAGAATAAAATGAGTAAAATTATATACACACATGTCACTTTGATACGTACTAAATACACAACTAATTTCATATGGACCTTTCACATCGTTATACGATTATCACCACACAAATCGTTGAACGGCGTTTCATACAGGCAATATTGATACACCAACGTCATTTGACACTGAGTGGTATCGTCTTGTCGTCTTTATGGAGTACTTAAACAGTAATAATAAGTGATCGATTGAATGTGTGATCAAATCGAATGAAATAATCGAATCAATTCGATTATTTTAAAAATCATTTGAATGACAAAATAATTGAATGAATGATTCGAGTAAAATCTTTCGAATAAAATATTCATATGATAAATATTAGTTGGGAAAATTATATAAAATTAACATGTCATGGTAAACATAATCGAATGCTTTATTTATCTGACTTATATTTTTCCTACTTGTATGGCGTATACTACTAACTACTGAACTGTATGATAAGTAGTAATGGGAATAATTTAATGATTAAGAATCTAAATATTTTATAACCTAATGCATTTTTCAATCGCACAATAAAATAATCAAATGGTTTTTTTATTGTACTACATTCCTATATACTATTTACTAGTGATTACTTTATAATTATCGGTGAAAAAAACTGAGTGTTACCTAATTGTATAATATTATTCATACACACTATACTAATGACTATAAAGTACTCACTAGTCAATTCATGGTAGTATACAGCTAGTGAGATAAGAAAAATCATTCGATTATTTTATCATTCGAGTGATAAATTCTTTCGAATGACTATAAATCCATAAGATTATTTTATCATTTTGGTGAAAAATTCATTCGAATGATTCATCCGATTATTTTTGTTTTTTTTTTGATAATTAATCCTTCGATTGTTAAGATAATTCGATTATTCCCATCACTAGTAATAACAATATTCAAATACGAATATATATTATGCACGCTTATTTTTATTTTTTTGACTATATTTGATACATACGTACAAACTATGATAAAAAAGTAATACATTTAAGGTAATTTTACAGTCAATAATAAATTTCATAACAGAAAAAACAATTTTATAATCTCAAACTCAATACATCGGTAAGAAAGTATAAAAAATTATACAATAAAAAAAATATTCTCATGACACATTTTGAGGATTTTGTACAATTTATATGTATACCAAAATACCTTATGAACGTAGTAAATATATTAAAATACTAGACTTATCATAACTTAAATAATGAGTTCCTCAATGCTTCTCTAGAAATGGTTCGTATTCAATATGTATACTTTACGGCATTGATTAAAAAAGTATTTAGCAAAATCGAATCATGAATGTGAAGTACAATTTTTTAATTTAATGTAAATTTAAATAATAATTAATTATTATTTAAAAATTAATTAATTTTTTAAATAATTTCGAGAAACATTTAATATTTGGTACATTATAAATTTGTTCAATTTGATTTAAAAATTCGATCAGTATCCTTACATACCAGCTGGGTCTTTGATATCTTTTACCGATACTTATTCGTTGGTTTCATAGCCGTAGCCAGTGGAAACATGATTTGTTTACCGTATTCGAAAATATTTTTTTGTAATTATTGTTCAATAACATGATATTAATATTTAATGATTATTTTTGTTCGTAATTTAAATATGATAACCTTACTTTCATGGATGTACTGTTCTGTATTTGCTTGTTGCTTATTCTACACGACTTTTGGCCGTCCAATCGCTGACGATTATATTAAGTATGTTACATTAAAATATTATTATTATGGATAGTATATCGTAATCTATTTCATGCAAATCACCATTAAAACGAATATCGTATAAGCTATAGTATAACCTAACAAAAAAAAAAAAACTGGAAACACCCTACTAAAGTTCTAAAAGTAAATAATAACCGTACTCATTATTTCCAGAATGAAATTGAACAATTACCGCATATCTGAGGTAGAGATACCTTGCCCAGAACAAGACGGTTCAATCGAGTACGGAGGGAAATCGATGAACGGATTAAGTGATCTGTCTACCGGAATTGATAACTCCACGTTGTTGCAAAAGATTTCATGCAGAATCAATAATATTTATGTGATCGGTGGTATCAACGCGTCGTCTGTGAAATTAGGTGATTCGGCGTTTGGTAAAGATTTAATGACCAAAAAAGAAACCACAGTTACGTCGACCAAGCTACCTGGATGTAACTACTCTCAGTTCAAGCCTACTAAAACATGTATGCCGGAGTATTTCGATAAATCTAGAAGCACAAAACCGTCTACTATTATATCGAAAGGTCCAACTACGGCTATCGAGCAAGAAACGGAAATTAAGTTAGCAAACACTTGTCATTGTCCTTCTAGAGACAACGAATAATGTTTTATGATTGTTTTATAGCTTTATTGTATAATTAAATTGTTATTAAACCCATAAAAATAAACCGTTATATATTATTCGATTTAACCACTGAGCTTTGAAAAAACGTTAAATTATCTCAAGAAAAGTTATTGTCTACTTTTCTAACTATTCGGAAAAAACACAACGAAATAAATAAATATACATAATTTTAAATTTAATTTTAAATCTATAATTCCTGAAAATGGGTAAAATAATTTTGTTTAAGATGATGAATTTTTAAATTAAAATGATTCATGGTACTGGATAACCTATTCCGTCATTAATGAAACTCGTGATAAAAACACAAATTAATAATTAATAATTATTATTAAAGTTAATTTTATTTTAATTATTTTAATTTTATTTTAAAAGTAATCCAATTTAAAATCTTCGAAAAAACAAATACTTTTTGAAAATATTACATATTATTTGACATTTAAAATCGATATACGGACAAAGAAAAACTATCAAATTTTATTACAAATTTATTTTTATACATACATTTGTATGAAATATTATTATAAATATATTTATTAGATAAATATAAAATTTGATAAACAATTTAAAAAACTTTTTTTTTAATAGTCTTAAATAATTAAATAAATAGTTAATTTAAAAACCTTCATATGATTAATTCAATGATAAAAAAAACAACAAATCTAGCTACTTCTAGTGATTATTTAAATATCATATACCAATAAATTTTGTATTATCACGAAAAAATAATATTAAAATAAATGTCGTTTAAAAACAAAATGAAAGAAAACACCACTTATATATATATATATGTACGTTTCTTGATGTTTTATATATTCTGATGAGGGTTTTAGTCAATTGTAGGCTATATTTCGTATTATTTTCAGAAACCATTTAATTGGACTACTTGGGCTATATTGGTTTACTAACATATTATATTAGAACGCAAGCGATGCTATAGGTTATTGAAAGTTAAATTATAGAAATTATAGAAACCATAATTAAATAAGTTTTGTATGGATAATTGAGTTAAGTGTAAAACATATATAAAGAAAAGTTGAAGAGGTGGACGTGATTATTTTTTCAGAATTTTTTCATTTATTCGATGACGCAACAACCTAAATCACGTATTTTTATAAAATTTTCGGGACGAATACACGTGTATTAAAAATTGTAAACGTTATAATAAATATCAAAGATAGCGCGATGTGACTTTTGTCGAAGCAGATGTTCATTGACTTAAATATGGTGGATAGATAATGTTATGTGACAGAAAAATTTAATATAATTTGCATATTTTACATAAAATATTACAATACATTATTTCGATTTTACCAGTATCAGATCTTTATTACAGTAAACCGGTATTCCAAATACCAATAGAGGCGGCTAAAATTTTAACATAACACTTATATCTATGTAAATCTATCTAATACATGTTCATGACTCGTAATTTCAATAATATTAATTTAGGAAGTATAAGATACACTAAAATAATTGTATATTCATGTTGCAATAGAAAATCGGTTAATATAACATTTTAGTTTATTAAAAGACAACTGTAATTTAAAAATAATTAATAATTAAATTTTTAATTATAAAACAATAATTGTATTTATATATTTAATTATCGAATAGACAAATAATAACTGTCATTATAATAATAAAATGAGGTTAAGAAAAATGAATAATAGACAGAAGACTAACGAATAAAAGAGGTCTTCTGTGGTGGTTATGTGACTTAACCACTGTAGGAAACATACGCATTTATTTATGTGTTACCTAAATTTAAATTGTGTGTTTGTATCTATACTTACGATTTGATTAACGTATTCAACAATTATATAACTAAAAAACAAAAAATATTAAATAGGTGACCTTGACTTAATTAATAAATTAATTAGAAAAAAGTGAAAAAAAAAAAAAGAAACAGACAATTTTCATTTTTAGATATTGGTTTTAGTGGTCCCTTAGAGTTTAAAGCCTCCATACACTTCACTTCTGCACTCATATTCAATCTGGGACAATTTTAGACCCATTCATTTTAATATTTACTCTGAATCTAAAACTTCGACTAGGGGTAGGTACTCGATACTTCGCACCATAAAATACCGTGGCATACACTTGTCTACACTTGCTGAAAAAAAAACTTTTACCATACCGTGTTTTCATAGCTTGTAATGAATAACTATTATCGATATTACGATTAAATATACCTGTCTCCGAAATACTAAAGTCTAAATGCAGATTTAGAAACAAAAAAATAGAAAAATATACTTCAATTTTAATGTGGTATAAGTATTAATACGTTTGCAATAATTATAGTGCATTAATAAAAATAATTAGGTTATTTATAATTCAGTATATACTAACGCTCAATTTAATTATATTAATTTTTGTGTCCACTATCCACAATCCTATTTTCATCATTGGTTAGAATATAATACTTATGATATGACCTGGTCCACTTAAACAATGGCCAAAAGATAACAACTTCCTTGTAGTAACGAGAATGTTGTTATTATAGGTCGTTTTATTTTATTTGCTGAAGCTGATATATTGGTCTAATCATACTCGCTGTAAACGTAATTTTAACTTATAATTTATAGACTATCTATTTATAGACTTTAGTTGGAACCTACCATCTATACTACGAACTTAATAAAACATCCTAAAGATATCCCTTACATACGAGTAACATCATAGGAATTCTTATTCTTCTTGGTGTTTTAACACTCCAAGAGTCTTCGCTGCCACTATCAAAGTCTTCATAGAAATAAAAAAAAAAACATCATATGGACACATATATTTTATAAAAATGAAGATGTTAAGAAAAAGGTTAATGTAACTTCTAAAATAAACATATCTATAGCGTACTACATTGTATCATGGATTAAAAAAAATATCTTAAAAATGTTAATATCTGTAGAAATCATTGAATTCACAACAAAACGATAAATTATAAGAAACATACTCCTATTATTTAAGTTTTTAAAAACTCTATAAAATGTATTATTTAAACGGTAAAAATCAAAATTAAAAATGCTTATTAAAAATTTGTAGAATAATTATAAAGAGTCATAATAAATTGTTGATCCAAATTATGTTTAAATAATGATATAATAAATAAATAATTAATTCTATCGTATTTTAAACTACTTGATGAGTAGAACATGTAATTATTATAACATAAGCTTAAATATTAATATATATATATATATATATATATATATATATATATATATATATATATAATTATATTACATAGAATATTAAATTAACTATATTGTGTTATAACATGTGGCTGTACATCGTATATAATAACTACAATATAGATTCTACGTACATTCAATATTGTTAATTAGAAAAAACAAACTTGAACATTGTAGGTCAAATAATTATTATTGATGATTAAATATTGATATTGTTATTACTATTTTATTTTGATAACATTATTCATAGATTTTTGTGATTTTTTCAGTATAATTTTAAATAATATTTATAATTAGAATTATTAAAGTTACATAATATGTAACCGTTTTCGCTGTTATTAAAAATTGAAGTACTGTATCATTTTATTCATTCACATCACCATTCGTGACTGCAAGATACAGACCGTTGACTGTCCAATGCTTATAGTATTTATAATTGGTATTCAATTGTTATTTATTGTTGATCACGTATTCACAATAGAGATACATCTTAGACATCTTAGTTACATTATTACATTATCTTATGTAATAATGTAACTAAGATGTCTAAGATGTATCTCTATTGTGAATACGTGATCAACAATAAATATATATATATATATATATATATATATATAAGTATTCATTAATTTTTTTAATGTTCAATGGAATCGCATTAGATAGGTTTTTCTATTATTGATAATCATTTTCAGTCGTTTAAATTAATTTATATTAACCTTAATGATATAAAGGATAATTTTTTTTTTTTACCTTTTGGATACTAAAGAATCGGTTGTAATAACATTAAGTCATAATAAAATCGTATAGTTTTAAATGTATTTATATTTTTATTATTTTATTTTAATAATAATAAATATACTTTGTTATTGTTTATATACCAATTAACCTAGGTATTATATAAAATGCCAATTTTTTTCAGGCAATGTAAAAAATAATTTATTTTATATTATATTATATTAAGATTCTTATAATTATTATATATTAGTAGGTACTTATATTTGTTTCATCTTGCATTCACGATATAAATATATTCTCAATATTGTGATTTATTCTCTCTTTGAGATTGGCTGTGTTTCAATTTGTCATTTACTACTATTAATTCGGATCAAATGTTTCTAAAATTAGATACTATTTGGTTTGAAAACTTTCATCCATTATCGGATAATAAATCAGTAGGAGTTCCAAGCAACGTGAAAATATCTCTAATGTTATAGGCTACTTTATCAGCTCACTTAAATTCGAGAAGTTTAAGAACAATTAATTTTTCGCGAGGTAACTATGGTACACTATATAGAATTAAAATTTACCATCAGGCATAATACTGGATAACTTTCAAATCAATTTGACATCGCAAATTAAAATCAAAAGATATTATTGGTTTAATTACTACTCCTTTTTTCAAGCATTTTTGTTTTTGTTGACATGGTTCATATAAAATTCAAAAATCTCGTTACGTGTTTTTTTTTTTTTTATATTTATTACAAAGTTCCTTTTTTATTCAATCACGCCCACCATGTCCTATTGATACGTGTGTGGTATTCATGACATCAAAAAGCTCACTGTTAGGCACATAATGCAACATATTGCGACGGTGACAGCTGATAGCGACGGGACTCTTTAGGAAACCAACAAGAACGACGGCTGTACATTATCGTGACTTATAATAATCCACATTGGCTTTATCTGAAAATTATTTTAAATCATATGAACATTGTTGTCGTTGTCGTTGTCCAGTATATTACCAAAATCTTGTGTAATAATATTGTTTGGAAAAAAAATTTGGTACGGATGGCCGTGAATGGCTGTTGCACTTCCCGTACGCTCGACCGAAAAGGATGTAAAATCGTCACAATTGACACGGCAATGAGTTTGCGTTCCAATCCCGACGACTTTATTTTGGTTATATAGATAGAAGAAAATAATTAATGACATGACCTAAAATATCCAATCATTCTCAACAGAGCCATAATGCAATTAAAAATTAGACTTCATAACATTGCGAATCAATTCACTGAAAAAGCTTGAAACATCGCACGAGAAGAGCGCCGCGTTAGTATTGTCCGACTTTGTTAATAAATAAGGTATTATAATTTTTTTAAATATTAACTATACACTATATACCTTACACCATAATATGGTTAGGGTATAAAAAGTGCACCGACAAATTACAATATTAAATATTTAGTAAAATAAACGAAGAACAGAAAATTAACAAAAAAAATTAATAATTATAATTATACTATCATGTTTCTATAATCTATAATAAAATAATAAGTGTTAGTTATTTGTTCAATAAGACAATATGAAGATGATAAGACCGACAAAAAATCTCATAAATCGTATTGAAAATAGAATCTGGGCGTAATTTGATTGTGCTCGGCAACGACATATAAATTTGTATCGAAAAGTGGCTAAAATTTAGTACTGTTAATCAGAGCATAATGAATTTGTGCTTGTTGCCCAATACCTATATAATATAGTATGTATGTATTGTACGAAGAAGTGCCCGTATTTTATATATTTTTTTTCCATAGTACTTTCAAATAATAAACCAATTATCAATTATATTATGATGGAAAAACACCTATTCAGTTTTAACTTGCTTCTTCAGACCTAGTGTGCTCAAACTAAGACAATTTTATATTGTACCAAATGCCTGATACCAACTTTTATAAAATCATACTAGATAACTGATGTCCCAATTTGTACACATTTGATTTTAATTATTTTGAATTATTTTTTAACCGTATGTAAACCTAATGTCCTTTTTTGAGGACAATATTTGCAGCTCAGAAAACCATTGAAAGGTAATTATAATCAAATCGTATACAAGTTGTATTTTTCTTATCCTTTATATGTGTACAATAAAATGTAAGAATAGTGGTAACACTACATTGTCGAAAATTTTTCAGGTGGTTCGTCGATTTTATTGCATGTCCTATTTTGTAAACATTCGTTATTTTTCATGATTTTTAAATATTCCCTTCGGTCTGAAGAGGCTTGATATAAATTATTTTCTTTTTTTCAAACTTGTAGGTGGGGCATGTATCTATGTCCACATTGCACAAGCCACCACTAGGTTAGAGTACAGTAATAAAAAGGACGCAGTTTTCTGTTTTCTTTGTAAGAGAACACGCTTCGCAGGATGACCGTGGACTCATAAAAACGATCATATCGTTTTATTGCAATATTTTGAAGAGAAAAGAAGTCTGAATTGAATTGTTTGTAGAACAGGAACCGTTAAGGAAAATTCAAGTTAAATGTGTTTACACCCTGAAATAACTACTAGCACAGTGCAATAAAAAAACACGAGGTTGATATTTCGTTTCTGGTACGAAAACTTTTTCCCAGAAACAATTCGAATTCCGTTCTGTATTGTTTTACATACGTCCTCTCCCAAATGAAGGAAAGCATATCTGAGAATTGCAATAAATTCATAAGTGTATTATACATGTTTTAATGCGTAGGCAATTATTTTAATACATACATAGGGGTGCACAGACCTGTATTTCGGGGGGTATCTACAATATTTTTAGGTCCTATCTTAACTAAACGTGTAGGTATATTAATACATTAGAATGTATAAATAATTAAAAATACATAACATTCATTTTTTATTTAATATGATATATTAGTCTCAATGAATATGGTTTCCTTGATTCTCATACATTTTTCTTAAACAGCTTCAATTATGATTTGTTATTTTATAATCAATTATAGCTGTTATATTATCATAATAAGATTTGCAAGGCAATGTAAAAAAATGTTCTATTACAAAAAATAATTTATTTTTTACCAAATATTTTAGAATAAATAACATTTAATTAGAGCAACATCAGTAAAAATATGGGCCCTTTACTCTTAGATTTAGTAGGGCCTTATATCGTCGGCCTAATTTGCAAATCACTTCACTCCATATTTATTACTTTTCAGGAGAGACAAAAAACATTTAATTAATTTAAAAAAATATATTTAGGACTTAAAATGATTACCTAATTCGTTTATAATATTTTAGTAAATTTGTTATTAAAAAATTGAATGTTTAACTTCAATTAAACATTTATAAAAGAAATTCAGACATTTTCTTCTCAAATAAAAAAAGTTTTTTTGTAGTTACGACATTTTCTATTCTGTTCTGTTTTTGTAACAGTATAGATAAAAAAAAAAAATAATAAAATAACACATCATAGAAATAATTTGTAATAATGTAATAATTAACAGTTACAGGTTTAAAATTAAAAATAAACATAATAACCCAGTCTTTTGGTTGTCAAAAGATCATTAATATTGATAATTATTTAATAATGTAAATTGTAAATTTTACATTATCACATGTGATGAAGATAAGACAATTTCTTTATATTGTCCACATGGTTGGAGTTGGGCTAATTTCGTTGAAATTTTAACAGCTGTTTCATGTACAAATAAATTATCTTATTGAAATTGTTATCATTTTAATCGATGTGGTATACTTTTCTTAAAATTTAAACGTTATAATCCTAAAACTACATTTTTGGAGTAAAGTGATTTGCGAATCATGCCAACGATATGCAATATTTTGGGTGGTGCCCGGACATGCCCGGCAACTCCCGTACGCACGCCTTTGATTACACATTAATGACAGTATACATGACATAGTAATTACGTGGACATGACATGCACAGAGCAGTACCCACTACCGTAATATAAAAATTATTATAATACCAAAAATGGTCTACAAGTTTGGTCGGTTCGTGGAAATTGTTAAACGATTTATTCAATGATAATGTGTTATGTTCTCATTCGAAAGCGTTCATTATATAACTCGACGAACAGAAACACATACGGGTTGTCACAATAAAAATTACCTTACACGAGGGGGGAAGGGTCGATGGAAGTGTATTTTAAATAATTTCGAGTTGAGCATATATAATAAACACCGCAATGGCGACGATCCGATAACGGACGTAAGGCTCGTCAGGTTAGCGCGAAATGCATGGCGTTGAAAAAATAAATGCTATACGCACAACAAAATAGTTTATACATTTTTTTTTTTGTTTAGCAATTTAGTGTTTTAGTTTTAAAAATCGTCTAATCACAAAAATCGAACA
Source organism: Sipha maydis (assembly GCA_034509805.1). Lineage (NCBI taxonomy): Eukaryota > Metazoa > Arthropoda > Insecta > Hemiptera > Aphididae > Sipha > Sipha maydis. The sequence continues at coordinate 60,887 of JASXSY010002850.1, forward strand.
TCCTCGACTGTACATTTTTCAATGACATATCTTTGAGTGACACATTGGGAAAGCACTTGCAACTCAAAGGCGTCGGAACAAGGTGTGTTACCCTGGCTCCCCAAGGTCGAAATTTCGACTCCAAAACTATTTAGTATTATGTTATTAATTATGTAACAATTTGTAACCACAAAAATAAATTTTATAACCACACTGAAACTGCGGAAAACAGCGTTATAAGGCCCATAACCTGGCATCCGGGACTTGTAAGGCTGTTTTCCGCGGCTCCAGTGCGGTTACAAAATTTCTTTTTGTGGTTACAAATTGTTACATAATTAATAACATAATACCAAATAGTTTTTGAGTCGAAATTTTGACCTTGGGGTGTCAGGGTAACACAACTGTCGGAACAAAGTCTTGTAAACAGACGCCGCATGAATGCGTCCGGTTATCAAAATTATATCTCTTTAATTGCTTGTATACATCCACAATGTTATCGCTGATAATTGGGAGATATCTCAAATGCGCATCAAGACATGTGTCCGTTAAAATGTGTGCACAGCGTCTTTAGTTGCATTTCGTTTATTTTTTACGATACTTTAATATTATATTAAATATTTTATTATATACTGCAAATGTCGATGTTGCCTAATAGTAAGTTAAGGTAGTAAGATAAATATCAATGATTAGAAAATGAGATTCTATGTTAAAACTATTTTAATTGAAATTCTAATTTTTATAATAGAAAAAACAAATAAAAAACAAAATAAAAAAATTATCAATAAAACAGCAAAACCGATATTTCAATATAGTTGTTGTGGTGCAAATGCAATGTGATGCATTGTGGGTGAAGTTGAACAAATTGAGTTGCAATAGGATTACTCAACAAAATGATATAGTTTTTAATCCGGGATGCATATGGGTCGTAAATTTTTTATTGGCGAGTACGCTCAGGATAATCACACGCATATTATTTCGGGGAACGCATGCGGAAGTTTCCTCCTAGCCAACAAGCCCCTTTTATTGACAAGGACGCTGAAATACAACAGTGAACTCTGGGAGCCGTGACGTGATTCCGTTTCCGTTCTTTCGGTCGACTTTAGCGTACCGTTCTAGTGTTGCCGAACAAACAACCTCTCCGTCGGAAGTTTCCTGGCTGTCACGCGATGATAACGTCTACACAACGAAAATCGCTCGAAAACTTCGGACTCAACATTTCCATGTCCCGGCTGCGTACTATTCCGATATTTTTATTCACATCGTACGGCTTTCACATTTTTCCCACCGTCGATATTGCGTCGATGAACCACTCGATGTTCACACGGTAGGTACGTTGTAGTGATGGGAAAATTTCCCGGTTTGTTCCATATTTGGATTTTAGATTTTGAAAAATTGAATCGGCAGGACGACATAGAAAATATTTTTGATGACTAAAGATAAATGATTGGGATAAATTTATTTTTTAATTAGAGAAAAAAAATCTACAATTTTAAGCCTAAACCGCAGATACTGAAATCCGCGAATGTAAAATTTGTAAATCCGAGTTTCAGATTTTGAAATCTGAAATCCGGATTTTTGAGTTTTGCATTCTGCGTACCGGGTTTGTCGGGTTCTCGGAGAATTCAGATTTAATTTTCGTCATTAGTACGGTGTTGCGCGCCACGTGCACGGCTGTGGCGGTGGTACAGTAATGTCACGCGGCGGTCGGAAGTCGCAAGGGCGCGCCTAGCAGCCAAACTATTCGCGCCGACCGTCTCCGACCGTCGTACGGCCGCGTAGTGTGACCGATACATCAGTCAACGCATTGTTGCGCTCCGCGACGTACTCTCGTGAACGTCTCAACGGCTGTGCGCGTGTCGGGTCAAATTTCGACGTCAGTCACGGCGATTTTCTCGTCTCGTTCATCACCACTGTCTCCGCTACCAGTCGAGTTAACCCGCATCGCGCTCCCCGACTATTAAGTGTTCCATCGTAAACCGAATCTTTTGTAGTGCATTGCGTGTTTCGGAAACGAAAAGTAAGTTTTTTTTTTTTTAGTCTCTGGCGCGAAACGGTGTAAAGTCATTAGGTCGATGAGTCGACGATCACCATCGTCTTGAGATGGGGGGGGGGGAATCGTAATAAATCTATTAACTCGAGTGGGAGATCAGCACATCTGAAATCCGTGTGTGAAAAATATTAAATGAATTTGTAACGTCATCATTGAACTTTTAGTAACTAAACGAATAATACGAAAATAATTTTACTGGGTCGAAAGAAAATAATAATAACCTCAACTACTATGTTCATTGTAAGGATTTGGGTCACAAAAATAAAAATAAATTACTAATTTTCCAAATTTTTTAAATTAAACGCTTCCTTAAATAATCATTGTACTGATATCGTACATGAATTTTTTTTTCATGTTATATTTCAATCGTGAAATGTTTTTAATTTTATATTGGAACACTATAAAGTGGTCAAAATAAGTTATTTAAACTAGTTTAGTCATTAAGATAAACAGTAAGCTAATCAAATTTTGGTCAATTGAAACAACTTTCAACTCGATAATGTTGACATTTGAACAAATTGAAGAAAATATCAGGGTTGACATGTTTAAACATGTTTTAAACATCTAAATTAATCAAACATGGTTTTGTTTAAAACGTTTAAAACAAATGATTTAAACAGCAAAAAAAAAAAATTATTCTTTTAAATCATTTTTTTTTTTTTTTTTTTAATAAATAACAAAAAATTCATAAATACTTATTTTACAATCAAGGGAATAGGTTTTATAAAAACAATGATATTTGATATGTTAGTATGGTACTATAGTAGGTAAATTGGTAAACGTTGAATATTATGTTAGTATAATAGTATGTCATAGTATAAAAATATATTAAATATTTAAAAATTTATATATCTTACATTTTTAATTGTACAATGTACAGACTACAATGTAAGTACATTCAACCTAAATAAAAATGTAAACCATAGTTATTTGTTAAAATAAAATTGTTATATTATTTTGTTAAAAATTTAAAACAATAAAAACTAATAACAAAATAATGATAACTAAAAAATACAGTCTTTTAAGATTTCCTTTTTTCTAATAACTAGACTTTAAATTAATAAATTATATTTAAATTTATAAAAATGAGCAATAGGAAAAAATAATAACTATCAGTCCTTAAACTTTTAAGTTTTAATATAACAAGTATAACATATTTAACTACCTAAGTATTGCATTTAGAAGCTGACAACTGTCTTTTAGGTTTTCTTTAACCAGACTTTAAAACAATAAATTAACAATTCAAAAAAAAAAAAAAAACAAAGTACAAAGCTATTACTTGCACTCTTAAAATAAGTTTAACATATTAAAATTAAATAATTTGATATTTAAAGTATAACATTTTCAAAGTCTAAGGTAATATAGAAAATATTGTAAGTAAAAACTTTATCATTTTAAAACATAAATAAAATGGAAATTATTATTTTGGATTTAATGATTTAAAAACTGAAATTAATTTTGAGGATTTTTCAACACCTAGTCTATTTCTTAATGTGGTGTGGATAATTCCAAATGAAGAAAAAATTCTTTCAATCCCAACTGATGAAACCGTTGAATTTATTTTAAATTAATTATATATTATTTTGTTTTAAACTCGATGAAATCATGTTTAAACCAGTTAAAAAAATAATTTTTAAAAAAACATGTTTTAAACAAAAACTCCTATTTTAAACGATTAAAACAGTTTTTTTGATTTTTTTGAAATAATCATGTTTTTTATCAACTCTGGAAAATATGTATGCACCGTTTCGGTCAAGGACATAATCAGAGTATAACATCTAATAGTAAACTTGGTTCATCGAGAAACTTTAAATTTTAACTGAAACACTAATAAATTATTTCAGAAACAAGAACTTACATCATCTTGTTAATTATGGTATATACCTATTTGAATCACACGCGCATACATTTATTGTTTAGTATGTACTCGTAAAACAAAATGAAGTTAAGTGTTACTATAACATTTGCATACGTAATAGATTTTATAGAATATTAATACATATTATGATATACATAAATATGATTATTAGGATTCGGAAGTTGTAGGAATTGCATATTGTTCTGTATGTTCCCAATTTATAGTAGAAAAAGCTAGAAATCTAAACTATACAATGGTAAGTTAAAAAATCGAAAATTTAAAATGCATATTTTTTTAATTTTAGCTAAAAAATGCATATTTCATATTTTTCTAAAAAAAATTTTAATAATTTTAAAATGTTATTTTCCTGGTCTGTAACGAAGATATATTCTTCCATCATCTCAGTCAATAGTTAACTTAATAACAACGATGTGATACGCATTTAGTCTATCACATTAAAGTTCCGAAATACTTATGTTAAGTACTATTTATTTAATCATCAAAATGCCAACCAATAATACATTTTTTTCAGTTATAAAAAGATTTTGTATATATTATTGATTATTGACAACATCAGATGTGTTTTTTTTATGTTTGAACACCAGAATTTTTTTTTTTCGTATTTATTACATTTTTTTTTTTTTTTTTTTGTATATTCAACGCATATTTTGCAACTTATTCGTGCATATTTGTAGCATTTTTAGCTCCTACAACTTCCGAACCCTAATGATTATCATATATTTATTTCATTTTTTAAATATATTTTGTCGTACGGTATACATATTAAACCAATTATATAAATATTTCTATTTCTAAAATATTCTAAAAATTATGAAAAATTATAGGACAATTCCAACTCTTATTATTGTGACGAGTAAAAAAAATGAATAAATAAGTTATTATCTCCCTGTAATAATTTTCATGCTTAAAATTATTGAAATGAATTTCAAGTAAAAAAAAAAAAAAAAAACCAACAAAACTTACTTTAAAGTTATACACTAATTTATAACTTCAGCTTATTTATTGAAATATTTAATTATAATAATTTTTAAGATACTTTGAGCATAAAAAAATTTAGAATATAAATTGTGATGCTGTTCAACTTTTTTAGACATTTAATTTAATGAAGAAATTTTTTTATTTTTTTGTTTCATTAACTGAAGTATTTTTAAGAATTATTAGGTGTAAATAACAAAAATTTATTTTCTTTACACTTTTTTCCGCTTTTGTAATCATAATACAATTTGTTGGTATAGTACATTTTTATGAATTTTATCATTGAATACTGTATCATTCATTTATATTTATGTTTACATTCTTTTTCGTCATAAAATAGTAAAATCCAAATTGTTGACAGAAAAATTACGAATCGTTAGAACTTAGAATCAAGCAATCAAATATAAAACTGATTATAAAAAAAGTTCAGAATTAATGCTTATTAAACTATTCACGCAATTCACACATATTTTATTATCATATCAAAAGAATCAAGATACTTCATAAATTTAAATTATTAATTCCATCAGATGATTTAATTACAACAAAAAGTTTACAGACAATACCTGAACAAAAAAAATGAATTTAAGATAATATGATAAAATTAGCTAACATGCAATTATATTTATAAATATTAAGGTTTTATTTATGTTTGAAACGACTAAGATTATTTAAAGGCAAATCAAATTTTAGGAAGAAAAAGGTCTTGTTGTAAACTCATAGTAACTACATAAAACTTCAACCACCGCATATTTATTTCCAACTCATTATTTGTTATTTATTTTATAATTAAATTTATCAAAATGTTTATTTAATTGTTTAAATTAAGCAAAAAATCGAAATTTTACATACCTTTTTTATGTTTTGTATACCACCAGATTATTGTAATGTCGTATGTATTTTGAATTAATATTATTTTTTAATTAATTAAATTAAATTATTTATTTTGTATTAATACTAGAAATAATCAATATATTTTAGTGTATTTTTAATTATACTCTATAAACGAAAAATAAAATAAATTAATAATATAGTAAACATTTTCATACATCAATAATGTTACGTTTGAATGGGCATTACATTGATTGTTTATTTTAAACGCGGATGATTGGTTTAAATAATTAAATATTTTTAATTTTTAATTAAAATTCAGATTTGGTAAATATGAATTTTTCTAAAATATCAATTATAATAAATAAAAAAAAAAAAACTTTCTAAAAACTATAAATTAATTTATTATGTATGCTTATTAACTTTCAGAATATAAAAATGATTATAAATATTCATACAAGATTTATTATTAATTTTTATTCTATCTATAAAATTATTAAGCATGATATTTTATTGTCCTCTTTCCCAAATAAAAAATTCCAGAGATATACGATTTTTAACAATGTACTTTTACAAGTATAACAGATATACACTAAATAAATTCAATATGTATTCGATATTTTAGTAACCAGATTACAATCTATCAACATCAGATGCAAGGAAGTTGGTATTTCACATTTACGTGTAGATAAGAAAAAAAAATCATGGGCAAAAGAAATTCAAAACTGAAGCAAGATACAATTGACAAACTAATAGAAGACACGTATTGTAAGTTTTTCAAAATATTTTGATAAAACTGAAATTCTATAATAGTTTAAGTGTTTTTAATCATATTTTAATTATGTTATAGTTACCAAATCTGTTTCTTTGAATGTTATAGTTACCAAATCTGTTTCTTTGAGTTCAACGTTTTTACTAGTAAAATTAAAATATTAAATATAAAAATAAATTATTGGTCATACTCAAAATTAAGGGAATCTACAAACATAGTTCACTAGATCATACTATCCTGAATTTCTAACGCTAAAATTAAAATCCACACTTGCATTACAAGGAATTTATATCGAAATGTATCATTTACTGTTTATATAACGTATTTAGGTTATACATCTAGTTCCGTAATGATAAACATTTTTATGACGAGGCTTACGAATAACTCATTATTAACTATTGTAAAAGGTAAAAGAAAAAATTAACTTATGAGATTTGGATTAGATATTTAGACATTAAGAGACGGAAAAATATAAACAATAAGTATTTCACTATAGCTTTAGAAACATGTGGGTTGTTCGAGTATATATGAATATATACATATATATTATATTCATTTTGTAGTGTCAGGTTAAATTCGTACTCTTAGTATACAGTTATAATGAGGTATATGCCTTTTAGACAAAACAGAAACAAACGTTTAACGACGGTTGAACTGATTTTTTAGGTTGTGTTTTGTGATAATACATTTTAGCAAAAGTGTGATAAACCCCACAAAAGTGATATTACCAATGAAATTATTGTTTTATGTAAAATCTTGAATATACACATCAAAACAATAAGTAATTAAAAGATGAAATCGAGCGTAAAAATTGTTTTAAAAATTTGTAGATAACTTAAAAAAATTATTATAGTTGATCATCGTTTACAACAAGAAAAAATAAATGATATATTGAGTAATAATCAACAGGTTGATAATAAAATTCACATAATTTTTTGAGGCAAATTAAGTGGTTGTTCATGGTTATGTATTAACTCAAATCGAAAAATAACTGTAGAACAGTAATTTATAGATATATGTTACAGTCCAAGTGGATAAATGGTTATTGTAAACACGGATCGGACATAGTTTACAATGTCCGAGTTTTCCGTCATAGAGAGGTAGAAAAAAAAAGGAAAAAATCAAATTTCAGAACGCTATGTATAATGTATGTGTAAAATAATTATATCATAGGTAAATACTTCGTACAATGTGAATTTATTAATTTATTTAGTACAATTTTAAGGTATTATTTAATATTTAAATGTCTTTGTGTTTAATACTAAAAACTAAAACTAAGAACTAAAAAAAAAACATTATAATAGTTACATAATTATATCTTTTTTATTATTTAGAATAACATTTTTCAATATTTGATTGATTTTTTGTGATTAAGAGCAGTATGTTAACGGTCATAGACTTAATTACCTAATTAATTGATTACCTACTAATGACACTAATGATACTACTTTTTAACCGTTGGAATAAATTATAAAATAGAACACACTAAAAAACCTCAAATATTTACATTACCCACACTAGTTTTAGCATTCTATACAATGACTAGTTTATATTGGAATTAAAAATGTATCGTTTACTTTGCCCAAATATCTTAGACGTTGTCTACAATGTCAGGGCATTGTACTAAAATTACTGATTTGTCCACCTGAATCGTAACATATGTTTATATATGTTTTTCTATGTAAAATGTAGAATATAGATAAACCAAGTCATGGCCTCGTTTGTTTTTAATAATTATTAAATCGTTCATATTTACATAGCAACATAAAAATGTGTACTATTTGTAGTTTACATATGTCGACAATGTACGTAGTATAAAACATAACTTATATTTTACTGATATCTATTTAGTATCTGGTTAAGTTATATTTTGTTTTTCAATTGTTGACGACAGTAATTATCTGCATTATCTAAGTGGTATTCATGATTTAATATAACGCTATGAAGTACGCCGCAGTTCGTTAACATAAGATTCCTAATATTTTTAACGTTTATAAAGCTTTAAAGACGTTTATAGTACTTTACAAACTTTACATTTTTCCTGAATACACGAAATATTTTCAACTATGTCTAACAATAGGGTTATAACCATTTATGTGCACGTATACGTGAACGTTTATAGTGAAAATTCACCTTTTTTTTTTTTTCTTTTGAATGAGTGTTGTTCGGTCACTACCTGATTTTTACCCGAGTTATGTTGGACCATTACCTTTTTTTTAACTCAAGTGAAATCCAACAATTTTTTCTTAGTATTAAGTGCAATTTGGTATTCCCGGAAAAATGATATGGGTCAATGTTTTATCAGGAAACTACTTCTATAATTACAGATTTCTTTAAAAATATAGTAATTACTTAAAATTCTCTAACACTTGAATTTAACAAAGAATATTAATAAATAGTTATTACCTATCTTATTTTGACCAATTTAAAATTTACACAATAATTATGTTAATATATTACATTATTTAATTAAATATTAATATTATAAGTACTGAAAAATTATTAATTTTTCTTTGTTTTAAGTGATTCTATTTTTAAATTAAATCTCAAAAAAGGTGGCTATTACCGAGTACATGCACTTGTTGATGGTTACTGATTTTAGTATTGTAGCAATTATGGTCTAGAATGGTTGAAATGTACAGTTTAGTTTTTGCTAAGAATATGTTCCGACATTAATTAGGACAATGTTATCCATGAATACAAATTAATATAATTGGAATATAATTTTTGAATTATTATTTATTTATTTATATAACTGAAATGTATTGATAAATAAAAATTCTAGGCATTCGGAGATAGTTTTTAAAAAACTTGATTTAATTTGATCCGTTACTATACATAATATGTCTCGTATAAAACGGACCAGCATGTTTTAAAAAAAGTCGCACCGAACCTCACAAAACGTTACGCTATCACTGTATACGATCTGAATATAAATTTAATTTTTAGTTCATTATCGTAAATATATATTGTATGTTCTTAGGTTCAACTGTTTATCATAAAAATCATTCCAAAAGTTTTATCAAGAAAGAAATTTGAATTATTAATTTAGATTTTTTAATTAGAACTTTCATTAAAAACATTTTAAACAATATTATAGTGTAAATATTGTATATAAATAAATCAAACACCTGCATCAAAACAACACACTTTTTTTTTTACTTTTGCATTCTTATGACTTGATGTGAGTTTTTTTTAAATGTGGGTTATTCTGAAAATATTTAAATATTTTTGGTGTAATAAAATTATTTCTAAAAATTGTTCACTAAATATAAATTGAAACAAACTTTATGACATCTAAATTTACTATCATACTTAGATTTTATATCATCACTAATTACTTAATTAATGAACTACTTAGTAAATGAATAACAAACGTCAATGTAGACCCTCATTTTCAGTTTTAATTTTTCTTTGTGTTCTTATTAATTGTGTTTACTGAATATCTAAATCATTTATGTTATAATTATAAGATAATGTAAAAGTGTACATAGTAGTGCTCTTGATTTGATGTGGGTAATACCCAGGTACCCGTTTATCTGGGTATACCCGATTTTGTGGGTAGTCAATGTTTTCGGGTAGTGGGTACCCATTACCCAAAATTTTCGGGTACCCGATGGTTTTTAATATACGTAAACGGTTTAACTAAGTCTTAACTCCTAAGAGGTAATCAGTATTAAATTATAAATTACACAATTATTTGAATAAAAAATATCTAAGATAATATAAAAATTATCTATAAAAATATAATCTAAGATATACACACCTTAACATACTTAAGATCATTAAGCTATGGTTATCGAACAGAAACAGATAAGATAAACTAAAGCCTAGTTATTAAAACTTTCATACTCTTGTATACACTTTTACTATTATCGAATTATAAATACATATTGGAATTGTCAAAATGTACGGAATATGTAAAAATATGTAAAATTAAATATTGCTTAATTTATTGTAAATCATGTGAAACAAATTTATCATTTACAATAGTTAATTAATTTATGATGTTTTAAAAAAAAATTGTATTTACCTACAAATCCCAGCTCTAGTAATGAGTATGCAAATCATAACGGGTACCCGAAATTTTGTAAATCGGGTAATACCCGTAAAACCCGGTTACCCGGGTACCCGGGTATCAAGAGCACTAGTACATAGGCAAACGATCTAGGATAAATGGACGCGGCATTAGGACGCGAAAAAACCATAAAGAATAATAAATTTATTTTATTCAGGTGTACGTAATTTTATTCAAATATACCGTCAAATATGATAATATTTATATAATATAATAAAATATAATGTACATGTATATGTATACATAAAATATATAATAATATAAAAAATATTTTATAAAAACAAATACAAATTACAATATATACAATAAAATTAAAGATGTATTAGTTACGAATATTAGATTAGTAGTACCTATGACCAATAGGCATTTGAAATATAAAAAAAAAATCAGATAAAAATAAATTACTTAATACATTACCATAACATCAATTATGATTATATATTAATTTTTCTTAGAACCGAAAATTTTTTTTTTTTTTATTATTTATGTTTTTCTGCGTCCAAATGTACCTATGCCAAAACGGCCGCGTCTAAAAAACTTTGCGTCCAAACGGCCGCGTCAATTTGTATCTGTTTGATAGATAAAATAGGATCTCGTCCGTTAAATAAATAAAAAATAAAATATTAATTAGTAGCAACATTATTTCAACTATATGGTGTTAATAAAAATAAAAAAATTTAAAATTTAATAATTTGGGTTACTGCTATTATACCTTTTTTTTTTGGCCAATCAAATTAACATACTACTAATTTTTCTTTGGGTTTTTCGTCAGCATATATATGTTAAAAAAAAAAAAAAATAGATATTTTGCATTACCTTTATGAATTATAAATTAATTATTGTTTTTTTTAATAGGTTTATTTTCGAATTAAATATCAAGCTACACAATAACTGTAGGAAAACTTCGATGAAATTAAAGCACCAAACAAATTAACTAATTTTTAATAAATCTTGACTGTTTCAGGTAAACCGAGCTTTACACAAAATATAATTTTAAAATATTTTAGTTACTTCAAATCACGTTACTGTATAAGACGTGAAAGTAAGATTAGAAACTTAAAGCCACTAAAGAAACATATTATACAATCATTTTTAATCAAAACTCATAATTTTATTATTAAGTTTCTCTTAATATTTTATAAAAATTTCAATTTAATTAAATTAACTTGCAATATAAAAAAAATATAAAATAAAAAAGTGTTTCTATATTATTAACTGGCAAAAAATAACAGTTTCTATCAAATCCTTTAAGAAAAATGTACTCTTATAAATTACTCAAATAGAAAGTTCTATGAGATCACATTTATAATACATTAGTATATAAATATATATATTTTTAAAAATACTTCTTTTAAAATATTTACAATATAATACAATGTTTACAAAAAAAAAAAAAAAAAAAATGTGACAGAGAATACATTAAACTTAATTGCTAAACTAAGAATAAGTATAGTATATATATATATATATACAAACTTAGATCGATTTGGTTTGATTACAAAAGGTTTCTAGACCAGTCACATATGAGGTTAATTGAAAATAAGATTTCTTGGTAAGGTTTTAAAGGCCAACTGGATAATGAGTAGGTTAAGATTTAATTTTATTTTTGAATAAAATATAATGTAATATTTTGAGGTGATTTCAATGAGGGTTGTGATTTTTAGGTCTCAGTGGATTGTCATATTAGTGACAAACCACGGTGCTTTGGAAATTATTCTAACACATGAGTATATACATAGATACATATTATTTAGAAAATCCATTCCAGTGATTATGAAATGAGTTATTTCATTTAATGATATTGCATAAAAATCAAAAATGTATTAATTAAAAATGTTAAAAACAAAAATTCTTGATAATTTATTGATAAGACTTAAAAATTCTAAAATAACTTAAATATTAACTACTTGAAAGCAGCATACAATTATTCATAAAGCCGGCAAAGAAAAATAAACAGAGTCCCATAATATAGTAATTATATTACAATTACTGTTATTTACTATTGAATTTAAATAAACATCATATGAGAAAGTGTATTCATTATAAACAGCACGAAGGCCACAGTGCTTTTTCTCGAACTGCAAGTATGATTATCCGAAGTACTTTTAATCTAACCCTTTGTAGTACGTCGTAAGCCATTTAAGTAAAATGCCATTAGATAACGTATATAAACATCGAATTAACTCACTTTGTCAAAAGTCCAAACGTTTATCACTGTCATCGGGGTATTAAGTATGAATAAATTATAATATACGATATGGATATTAACATTATTTTCTTGGAGCGTCGCGCGGTAACGATGTAATACGACTACGGTCGTGTAGGACGTAAATAATTTTTGATTCAAAACCTTCTTGCTAATACTAAAGATTGGATTTAGTCGAATCATGGTTATTAATTATAAATTATAAAGAGGTTAAAAATAATAATAAAAATAAAAATAATTTGTAACACCGCGAAATTTTTAATTCTGAAATGTCTTAAATTCGAAACTCTTATATCATCTTTGGATATTGTAAAAAAATGTACAAAACCATATAATGTTTACTTACCATTACACAAAAAAAAAAAAAAATGTCCTATAATAGTTATGATCTACAACATTTTATCAATATTTAACGAATCGAACAGCAATAAAACATTGTAATACAAATTGTGAAATACACGTACGCATAGTTCATATACGACTCCATTTGTACCTCACCGTACCTCTCCGTAACAAAACCTTAGAGATTATTAAGTACTCGTGTGTACATAACAAGATGAAACGTGCATGTGAATAATATATTGAATTAGGAAAAGCAATGATCATACAATACATAATATGTTGTCGTATACACGCCAACAGTATTGGGAATTATCCAGATAAATTTATCTAGATGAGTTATCTAGATAAAAACTACTTATCTATTATCTTATATGGATAAACTTAGATAAAGTTATCTAATGTTTAATCTAGCTAAAAAAAAGTCGTATCTAGATAAATTAATTCCAAATCTCAAAAAATGAAATATTTCAGTTCTGTAATAAAATGGACTTTTCATTGAATATTATTGATCTTTCTTTTGTTCTTTAATTTAATTTATTTTTATAACATATCTGGATCGCATTTTTGACTATTTTTGCCGAGAATACTATGGTTTTTAGTTTTTATTATGAAACAGCAAGGCTGGGCAAGTTAATGAAATTTTTTAACTCAGTTAAGTTAAGTTAATTTTTTTTTTCAATTAAGTTAAAAGTTAAGTTAATAGACTTTTTTAATAAATCAATTAAGTTTAAATTAAGTTAACAAATATTTAACTTATTAACTCGTTAATACCCAACCTTGTGAAACAGACTGTGGTGTAGCGTGGGTTTTGAGAAAGTGTAAGCAGAAAAAATAGTGTATGGGAAATTTATTAGTAAGGTTATCGCTTAACGGAAATAAAAGTAATAAAAACCGTTTGGTCGTGGTGTATGCAAAATCATAATTGCTTACAAATTGTGTATAAATGTGAGCCCCTTTAACGAAATTGTACGTCTATCGTGTCTATTAGCTTGCGTAAAGCTGGGATCCCACGGCGCGTAGCTCGGCTCGAGGCTCGTGGTTTTCCTACACGACGGCACGACGCGTCAATATTCAATACCAAGTATTAATAGAATGAAAATAGATTTTCCACCATCGTAAGCCAACGGCTATTCTACATTTTTTAATATTTATTAAAATAATAATTTTTTCTTACATCGGATTTTCACCAAATCAGTTCATATAGCTTTAGTTATAATAGTTTAACATTTTTTTTTCTAATTAAAAATATATTAGTTATTACATCTTAAAATTAACTTTTACCACTCATTTACAATATTAAGCAAATGTACATGTTAGGTTGTTACGATTTGTAAATTACAATTTTTTTGAAAACCAAAAACCGTTACATTTAAAACTTAACATATTCATTATACTCGTTCAATATTTTTAAACAAGATTTATACTACAACTTATATTGTTCATCAGAAAAATTTAGTTTTTGACTGTAGTTTTTAAATTTACAGTTTTGTGCACTGAACCAAATTATGTGTTTTAAAACTGTGTATTTAAAAATACGGAACAAATACATCATTTTTATTCTAGTATACCATAATTATCTAATAAGCATATTAAGTTTATACGCATAGTTTTTAAACGTCAGTTTGTTTTCCGTCAACATATTGTTATTTATTTGATACTGAAGCGGATATACAATGTTGTAAATGACTTTAAGCAGTTCAGTGTTATTTTATTTTCGCCTGTGAACATTTTGCGTCGACATTTCACTATCGATAGAAAAATTTAAAAATACGATTGTAATATATATTGGATTAATTTCACGGGGACGTTTTTAATATTAAACATTTATACGTTTTTATACCGGCAACTGTTTGTTTTCGGCGGGTCATAACGTGGTGATACACCATAGACATACTGCTTAAATCTGAACAGTCATTTTATCAAATTAATTATTTTTACAAGCATGTCAAATTTGTTTGAATTTTGTTTACTTATATAACTGCCACGCATACGCGTGCAAATCATGTATAAGTTAATGTAAATTTTCAAGCTGACGAGTAAAAATATCTTCATGATATTTTAAGCATTGCTTCTATTGCGAAAATATTTCATGCATTTCAGGTAATAATTTATGAAGATTTCGGGCAATATTTCAACAATGGGTGAAAGGAAACATTGGATGTTCGCGGGGACGTATTGAGCGTAATGGAAATAAAGTGTATTATGATTTATATAATATAGTGATGACGACGATGAAAATAATGAGTACCTTTTCTTGTGTTAGTGGAACAACGGGATCGTTAATAAGACATTCGAAAATAATACATCAAACACAGACACACCACTATGGGTAGGTTAGCTTCATAAATTATTAAGAAGTATATTATTATGCATCGATTTACGATACTTTACTTATTGAAGTCATCCGGCTATTGAAAACCCGTAAACATTATTGAATGGCTTACTGCCACCGAAGTACGGATTATATTTATACATGATCTGGACGGAATAATCCACCGTTGATTTATTATCACCGTCTTATCCACCGATACGTGAAGTGTCGAGAAATCGGAACTACATATGTTGAATTAAATGCGCAATATAACATCGAGGTACATATTTTGCTGGTTCCCTGTGTGGTATACATGTAGTAGTTACTTAATGAAAATGACCGTTTCAAGAATAGTTAAAAATTTCCTGAAATAGAAAAAGTTTTCTAAGACTTTGTAAAATATAAAAATACTTCACAAAATAGTCACTCCAGTTCAACATAGAATAAGTAATTAATTTTTTCGCAATATGGTAGTTATTTTTATAAACTTGACATGATATTTGATAATAATTACGGTCAGCTCTTCGATCGAATTTTAAATATTAAAATTATACATAAATAGTTATCTAGCTATCTGCAATGTGTAGAATACATTTTTTTTTATATATTATCATATCAGCGTTTTTTAATATGTTGATATTTGATGTTCAAGTTTGTAGTTGCAGTATGGATTACATTTTATTTCATACAATTTAGTTCACGTTAACGAAACGGTCCCATACTATTTAATTAAAAATGGAGGATTGTTATGTTAAAAATGAATTTTTTGACAACGTTAATGATTAAAAATTATAGATATTAAAATAATAATTGTTTTAATAATAATAATAATAATAATAATACATCATATATAAAATTAATTGAGACATGGTTTTACATATAATTATGTGTACTATATTACTACTATATAATTGTTTCATTTAAAAAATTACAATGTAACCAACGATAATAATTAAATTATTGTTCTAATAATATAAGATTAAAAAATTAAATTTAAATAAATCGATCATTATTATTGCAATGTTTAACATTATTTTTGTGTATAATCAATATATAATTTAGTTGGATACCAGATTTTAAATCCAAAAAAAAAACACGAAAAAAACAAGATAACTTCTGAAATACTTTCAAACTAATTAAGAACCGTTCAATACCTTGTGTATGCAATATGCATTCCACATTTGCATGTTGTTCTACACATTGTTATTCATTACTTTTATTTTTCATATTTAAAGAAAAATAACCAAATCTCTACATAATGTACAATAAATAGGGTTGAATGTTTAAACAGTGATTCGTTGTAGCAACAAAACATTACACGTAATCATGGATAATCCAATGAATGTCGTATTATCGACTAATTTTCAATATAAAACATAAGCGAAAAAGAAATGTACTTGTCGTTTAATTCGTGGATTTACAACATTTTATTTATTATTTTTTTTCCACTAAAATTTCAAGGTTATAATATGGTTAAGTCAATAGCTAAATATAACATTTTAAAAATTGTTACTTGGTAAAACAGTTTTTGGGACCCCAACAGTATCACTGGTGTTTTAGTATTTTTCTTAATTGTTGATTATTTCCCTACGATTATTATTTAAAAAATCATTTATTTTGTGTTCGTGAAATATAAATTAATCAAGGTTATTGCTGTTAGTTAGAAATAAAACTATTTTTTTTAAATTTTACTCTAAGTTATAATGCAACACTTATATATAAAAGCGTTCATTAGTGGAGATAATCTGATTACCGCTTTTAAATTAAACTATAGAAAAACCATTTATAATTTCAAGTTAACAGTAACTGAAACGCTGTGTACATTTTGTTATTTCCGAAATTATGAAATGCCTTAATCTTAATCAACCCCCCACCTTCTTAGAAAAATACAGTCCCTCGAAGATTAGTTGAAAGTTCAATAAAGACTTGATTATATATCTATAAATAAGTGATGGTCATATCATGTAAATTATTATCTATAGAAAATGCAGTTGTTTTTGCATGTCTTTTGACTGGAAATATTTGATAAATTCAATCTCACATCTGGTTATGATATTAATCTTCATCTTCAAATGTAATCAATTCAATAACAATTGTTACATAACATTTTTTATTTAGACATGCACTTAAAAATAAATAGTAATGATCTATTATATAATATGAATACAGTCTAAAATTTTAAAATTAATGTTACTGATTTACACGCTTATCATGATGGTTTATCAAGTGTTTCACTTACAATGGCCTATTTTAGATTCCAACATATTAAAAATAGTGTAGACGAAAAAAATCTGCAATAATATATAATTAACCAACATATTAAATATGTGTAAAGACAAAAACTATTTTATTGTAAAATAACATTATTAACATAAAATATAAATGTACACTTCATTTAGTCTATAAAATAAGTAAATCCAACACGAATACAAAAAGGAAAACTAAAATAAATTTTTAATAAATAAAATATGTATCGAGAATATATATATTCCAAGTACTAACATGGTTTTAAGTAACTAAATGCTTCTTTTACGAAATTGCTAGTAATATCTTTATGAAAAATCTTATAATATTGCCATGTCTTTGGGTTCTATCATCATTTAATATGTGTGTGTATTAAATCAGCAGACCAGTATTAAAACTGTTTTTCAATGGGCAGTGGTCCCCGAAGAGTTAAATTTTGTCTCCAAGACGCAAGATGAGATTTTTGTGTAATAAATATAATAAATTTTCATCACCATCTTGACGATAAGAAAAAGTTAAATCAATTTACACTTTAATCCCACCAACCTCGATTGAATTTTTCTCGTAACCTAACCCTAAAATGTAAACTTTTCTTGTTTCGTTGAGCGATGAGATGATTTTATATTTTAGACCCTTTCTTCCTCCACCACATAGATAGCTAGAAAAATAAATATATATTATACTTGCACATTGTTCTTAGCTATCACATTTGATAGAATAACTTAATCAAACCACAGAACATTGTCTGCATATATATATAAATATGTATAAAAAATGTTATATTTCATTAGAGTTTTCAACTAATAGAATCATATGCATATATAGTAATATATACAAAGTATAATATATATATATATATATATATATATATATATATATTGCCAAATTCAAAATTATAGGTGCAACATATTTAAACATTAATTGAATTTTAATTGTTTATTTTGCGTTTTACATATTATACATGTGTATCGTAATTTTAGTAAGTTTATACATAAATTAATATTTTTATTTAAATATATATGAATAGTGTGTTTATCTTTATTTTATTAAATTGACCTTTAAGTAATGTAATAATATATAAAAAAAATAATAATACTTGTTGAGTAACAAAATGTAATATTTTTATGGTTTACATTAAATATTTAATCACTGATTTACTTAAGAAACACTATTATATACAATACTTAGTGTTTCTTAAGTAAATCAGTGATTAAATATTTAATGTAAACCATAAAAATATTACATTTTGTTACTCAACAAGTATTATTATTTTTTTTATTTTAATATTTTATTTTATTATTATTATTTTTTACTTTACAATATTTGAACGTTTATTATATACAATACTTAAACGTTCAAATATTGTAAAGTAAATAAAGTAAAGCTTGATTTGTATTTGAATATATTAATAAATTATATTGATTATGGGTCCGGTTATTGTAATCTGTTCTTACCAATATCAGGTTTTTGGATAAACAATAAACTATATATTTTATGTTACTAGATAAAAAATAAATTGGTTTTTATTTTGTTGTTTTAACTCTGATGGAATTAATATTAATTAAGATCAAATTGTTATGTTACATCATAAAGAGCAAGAATTGAGATTAATTTCAAATTAATATCACGACTATGGTAAAATAAAAAAGTAGAAATCAAAATTGTAATATTTCTTTTGATAACTTCATTATACATCAATAACGTCAATTTATTTTGTTTTATGAACTGTTATTTCCACACCAACAATTAGTTTCGTTGAGTTTTTATTTTGTTGGATAATTTTTATGGAATTAGTTTTGTTTAGGCTCTCGAAAATATGATGATGTTATTTAATTACAAAGTATCTTCTAAACAATAATTATTGTAAATTCGATTAAATATCGATCAGACGAAAGATTAAAGTTCACAAAATCTAAAATACTTGTTTTATCCGTACTTGTAAATAAAAATGAAATAATACTAATCTTGATTATCGTACTCTGTATCGTGAACTCGAACATCCCCACTATGGTTGATTATCATTACCAAAAGCTTATTGCTAAGAAACATTTAACGGTTCAATATCGATGAAAAAAAATAAAAGAAACAAATTACGAAAATATTGTTATATTATATAAAAATAGTTCTGAGAAACGTAATCGATACACACGCTTAACATTTGCTTTAACATTACTGCGTACAACGTCTTGTGTGTGCGTGCGTGCGTTCGTGCATGTGTATGTGTGTGTCGGTTCGTATGAATAATTCTGTAGTGAAAAAAAAACAACACATAACAATCGTTTGTTATCGACTAAATGTGTGTGCGCAAATATAAACCTATATACGTGTATACATATTTTACGTCTGCGAATGCGTGCATTGGTACTCCTTTTGACGTTCTCATCGAAGCGGTCTCGAGTGCGCAACGTACCCGCGACGATATCCATTTTAAACTATGTACGATACCGAGTCACGGCGATGTGCATGATCCAACACGTGTACGAGAAATGAGCATAGACAAAACTAAACCCGCAGGGACTACGACTCTATACCCTCAAATACTTTTTACATACTGACAAATTTCTCACTACTTGCTACTCTTCTATATGATCAATTCAAATTTGAGAATCTTAAGTAAAACGAAAACCATGATATACTCTATTTCGTGTATCGTGATAATACACATAGAAGATTAGATATTATCTTAAGCTCAAACGCAAAATTCTGAGATTCATTACTTTTAATCTGGGAGGGCTATGAAAAAATCTAGGGGATTAAACCTCTCCAAGCCCCCTTATGTCTATGGAAACTAACGTTGTGAAAACGAACGTTGGGTATTTCAATATCTATACATATCAATGTTTATTTCAGAACTTCTCTCCCGAGGGGACATCGTATATATTCAAGGGGATATATATGGTATGTGGTATGCCGTAAAAGCAAATAATTAATAAATAAATACTTTTTTTTTTGGAGTGTAAACATTTTTCTCTAAAGGGCAATACCCCTCCTCTCGGTCACCGATAGGTGATAGTGTAGGCTCGAGGAAATCCTCATATTATGGCCGTCCACTATGTTTTTGTTATGTTTTGTCGAACACAGACCGACTTGCGTGTTAACACAATATAATAATAATAATAATAATTAAAATGGTGTGGATGTTATTTAACACCATAGCACAGATTTTATTTGGCGAAGAGATATTGACTGAAAGGTCTGTATGATACGTATTTGGGAAGGCTTAGCACATCTCTTTATTCGAATGCCGTAGGCCATGGTGGTCCAACCTACGGTCCTTGAAGCTTTTTTTTTTACCTCCACTAAAGAAAACTTATATTAAAAAAAAAAAAAAATATCACTATATTATTATCACAAAATACGATTGTATACAATTTATGTTTTTACTATATATCAAAGGTACACGTGAAATGAATAACTTCAAAACCATGATTGAATTCAACTCACTACATACGTATGTAGACATCGTGTTTATATAGTAGCCAAAGTGAATCCCAATCCTTGAGGTATACTTATAGGAGATCGCAGAAGTCATTATTATTATTATTATCATTATTAGGCAGTGGTTATTGACTGCGGGTTTTACTGGATAAGAATATCTATTTTTTTAATTTTTTTTGTTTGGCAGCCCTTAGTGTTTTCATGTAAGTATAAATTGACTTGTCAATTACTAAAAATTGGATTACCCTACCCTAAGCTATAATGATGTGCATCATTTGATCATATGTCATGAAAAAAATAGGTTGTAATTATGTTCACATGTAACATACATAATCCAATAAATAACAATTCTTTCGACACGTACACAGACAACACAATTCAAATAATAGAGACCTAACCCAATAATAATCATTTATTGAATAATTAAATAGGTCAAATCTTCAAAGAATCGGTCCAAAGTATATCCCACCATATGTCCCTATATAACATGAGCATCAGACCCTTTTCCCAGTTCTTGATCTTAGGTCGTCATTAGATCAATTAAGGAATCTCTTATGATAAGTAATAATTATTATTACGTGTGACTGTTTCATTTTTAAATTCATTTTTCAATTTGAGCTTTTTTGCATGTGTTAACAAATTTCAACTTCAGTTCATTAAATTCTATGTTTGTCTAACTTTACCTCTGTCTTATTAAACAAGGAGGAAGGCAATCAATCCACTGTACTCTATTCTATCTAACCCCCCTCTCTTTATCATAATTTATTTTTACATTTATATTTTTAGGTTATTGCAAGGCCCAAATAGGTTTTAACATTAATTTATATATTAATAATTTGTTGTTGATTGAGAGCTTGATTTTGATAATTGGACATCATAGTTATAGCCTACTGTCAAGAACATTTCTTTTAATTTTTAGATGTGACCTACAAGCAAGGCGCTTGTCTGAGATTAGACCTAAATATTTGGTTTGAACATTAGTTGTTTAGTTATTTTATTTTTGGTTGTTTGGAAAGTAGATTACTGGTGAAACTCCTTTTTTTAAAATGAAAGGACTTACCTGGATTGATTTTGATTGTCCACTTAGAAGACCATTTATAAATATTATCAAGATGAATTTGGAGGTTTTGATATGCTGTTGTGAAGTCAAAATATGATGAAAGAATTACCGTATCGTCAGCGTAAATAACTATAAATGTATTGTCGAAGTTGGAATGTCAGCTTTGTATATGTTGTAGATGTCTAGTTATAAGTCACTTCCTTATGATACCCTTGCATGGTTTTGGAATTTACATGAAAGGGAGTCGCTTAGAT
The DNA here is from genome assembly GCA_034509805.1 of Sipha maydis. Lineage (NCBI taxonomy): Eukaryota > Metazoa > Arthropoda > Insecta > Hemiptera > Aphididae > Sipha > Sipha maydis. The sequence goes on from JASXSY010002850.1 coordinate 83,306, forward strand.
GAAAGAAAATAAGCAATTATTTAGATAAGATTTGATCAACAAGTAAAGTAGAGCTTAAAGTGTTAAGAACTTTTTTAATTTAAAAAGTAAGCCGATGTTCAGACCCAGTCAAAACTTATGATACAACTAAGAATACTTCCGGGCTGTAGTTTTTGTTCTCGAAAGAAGCGGCTATTTTATAGCTAATTTTAATATTATATTTCACAATATATATAAATATATAGTGAATTTTTACTGACATCGAGGAATTTTAAAATGTGAACATTGCATCAAATACATACAGGTAAGTTAGTATAAAGTGTATAATGTATGTGCTATATGTTCGCATACCATAATATAATAAATATGAAATGAGGCATATTTTATTTAAAAATAATAAATACTTATAAACAACGTCAAGCTTCATTTCACTTTTTAATAATTTGTCTATTGTTCATTTTCCCTTTTTTTACATACATTTATAAATATAATAGGTCAGATGAACTAATTCATAATTAATGCACATTGAGCTTGAGTAGCACTTAAGATTTTCCAAAACTTTTTCTTCCATAAACATAAAATTATTATAGAACTTCCTAAAGCTCTATAGATAACTTGCATAGGGTGCAAAACTTTTTTCCCTTAAAAAATAAATTAGACTTTCACTAATTTAAACTTTTCAATGAGTTCATATAGATGAAAACTTCTGTTTTAACTAGAGTTTTAACAAGTCCAAAAAAGAAATGATGTTTTTATGCTATATTATTTATAAATGTCTTCTTTTTTGTATTAACTATTAAAATAACTGTTAACAATGTTAAAACATTTCAAACTTTTATTGAGTGTAGATTTTCATTGTTATAAATAAATATTTGTACCATTTCACTCATTATCGATAATATATTACATTATATTATAGTTACACCTTTTGGTGCTAGTTCGGTATGCGCTCTACCGACAAGTTTCTGGTTCGGTATGCGCTCTAAATTTTTTTTTTTTTACAATTTCAGTATTTTCGGTATTCAGTATTCACATTGTTCACGTTCTGGATGTCTTCTAGCATGGCGAGAAAAAGGTCCGCACTGTTTTAACGGTAAAGTTGCCAGCAATAGTAATCAAGATGTGACTGCAAATGGTTTAAAGGAACACCCCTCATTTTCTTTAATAATTTAAACCTATTAAACCTATTAAACCTACAGTAGGTAATAGATTTAAGATAAAGACAATCAAAGATAAGATAATAAATTCAAAAGAAAAACCCAACATATATATAAAAACTAGGCAGATTCGCATAGACAGTCGTTGTCGTACTACATACGTAGATCGGCGAAACCGATAAAGCGCATACCGAACTAGCACCCATCTTTTTCATAAATCCGGGACATATGAAGCTATACTTTCAAGTTAAAAGTTCTAACGTATATGTATATAAAGTATAATTACATAATAATATTGTAAATTCATAATTTCAAAACAATACGATTATTTTTTATCGATTAGGTTTTTTTTAAAATCATTGTTAACCATATCAATTATTATTATTAGACAAATTTATATATATTTTAAATTATTTTAAGATTATTATATGATGAAAAGTTATCAACTCCAATCCAATTATTCAAGTCATAAAAACTATATTACCTAGGTAGTAAACATTTAAAATTAATAAAACCGACAACTCCGAGACAAACTTCATTTCAAAATCGAAAGGTCGAATTAAAAAAAAAATAATATTTATAAAATATTGTTCGAAATCAATACATAGCGTACGATAATAATAATAAATACAACTATGCCACAATAAAAACAACGGTCCATGTGACGTAGGCTAAATTATTAGGTTAAATGCTTTGTGTATAAATCGTTGGGCTTTTCACGTGAAAATATCACATTTTTGTGAACGTGTTTTACGAACATGCATTATAATCGAAATAAAAACAGAATGTTTGATTCGATTCAATCGAAGAATACGTTTTTGCTTTCCTATTTGATTTTCCAGATGATTTTTTTCATTTATTTCCTCGTAACTAGAGGTGAACGTTTAAAAATTCAACTACGTTTATAGCTAGTAATAGTAGTGTTATTCAATAATCAACAACGAATCATTGCGAGTATCGATAGGAAACTGCATATTTACCTACGCAACTATCAACATTTAAACGTAATACAATTGTATTGAATCATTTTGCAGTTTTCATAAATCTTAACATGTCGTAGCGGTTGCTGTTAAAACATCACGGAAAATATTCCGAAGGAAGCAAACATTGAAATTAATCATATTTATTTATTTTATTTATCGTGAAAACATGTGAACAATAACTTCAAAAAACATTCAAGAGAGTCTACGTGTAAAAATTTATACGCTAGCACATCAGATCACCGCTACATTTTAATATTAAATAATGAAATCATTACATTTTTTTGTCTAATCACGAATAATGAATGATCAATTATAATTGCTTCTCTTTGATATTTTATAATATTATGTCTAATTTTTTTCATAAACCATATTCTACAATGTTTTTCGTTAGTTTACCACAAATTCATAGCTTAAAGGAAGCTAATAACGGATTCGTTCTTCCTTTTTATTTACGTTTGTAAATCCCAAAAATCGGGTCTAGTGATTGTACTGATGTATTATTAAAAATTCAACGATAAGAATTAAGGGCTCCACTATCTTTGTTCGTCGTTAGATTTTTCTTAGACGTTTAAAAGTGTGATGTACAATTTTGTCAAAACTGTATTTCCAACAACGTCTCTAAAAGTCATTGGTTTTTACACTTTTTACGATTTAAATACTTACGAAACAAGCAATTAATGTAATATATATCGAAAAAAAAATCTCCTTAAATTTCGACAGTACATTCGTTTCAAATTGCATACAATTTTTAACGATAAAATATTTGTAAATTATATACTATTATTATGCTTATATAATTTTTTACATTTTTACAGAGAATTTGCTGTCCCTTTAAAAACAATATTCAAATGACTTGTCTTAGTGTATTTTATTTGGCAATTAAGTTGTTCAAAACTAACCGAACACAATGTTTTAAAGTATCACAATCGATAGTTTGGTTGTTGACAGCAAATTTATGTGTTCAACTCATTCAGCTATGATTCTATCTGATCATCATTGATTATGTCAAAACCATAACATTGAAAACAATGTCCGGTGGTTAAATATGATTCTAAATGTACCGTTCACAGTTTTGACTCTGATTACAGTTAAGTGTACGCAACGAACCCATGTAATGTTTTCAATCATTAAGTCAGTTCGACGTTCATCGTTTTTTCAACATAGTCACGATGTGATAAATTTAATATTTCAAAAGTGTTAATTTTATTTTATTGCCGTGATTGCTTCAGTCGCAATACAACATTGATTTCGTGGTACCGTCTAACAATTATATTTACGTCCGTTTCACAGATTTTTGATTAACAACGTTACGAATGAATATAATTATTGTACGCACATGTTGACATATTCGAACACGTCGGTTGCATGCGCGTTGCTCTTGTCACTTTACTAGTCTCTACTATTAGCGAAACGTATGCGAACCAACACCATCCGAATTATACATACTATTTTATTTTATATTAATTCTAAATTGGCTTATACTCGTATTAATATTTTACAATTTTGTTTTTACATTTTTATATACGAGTACGTATTTGGTATTTATATTAAGTTATTTCTGTGATTAAGTTATACATTTAAATTTTTTTTTTTTTTTAATACGCAATTCATTTTTTTGTATCGGAATAAAATCTTCCGTTGTCTGGAATTTGGTATTCTCTTTTAACCTCTGTGTAAATTGGGCAGTGGATGATAATGTGTTTTATTGAAATTATTATGTTGCATGAAAGGTATATCGGTGGTTCAGATTTTTCTATCGGGAATCTATGTGATACTCACATGTGACCAATTCTAAGTCTGGATAGTATGAATCCTACTATTCTGATTAAGCTTTTGGATTTTGACCATGTCGCGAGTGAGTGTTTTGTTTATTTTAGTTTGTTTTCTGTTATTTGAAGCCATTTAGAATTCCGTGAATGAATACAGTATTTCTTAAAATGTTTGTGTATGTCAACTAATGATGAAGAAGTGAATTGTTATTGGAAATACTAATTGCATATCGAGCTGCTTTATCTGCTTCCTCATTCCCCTTTATTTTACTGTATCCCGGAGTCCATATAAAACTTCTATGTATGTTTGATTTATGAATTAGATAATTTATTTTTATGAACAAAAAAAACTGTCTATACCTATTATATTTTCCAAATTAGACAATTTTATGGACATTTTGGATTATTTTTAGAATATCTACATATTCAGCTGAATATGATATCCAATTGAAATAGATATATTGCATTATAATGTACGATTGCTAGTAGCAGCCCTATACCGCGGGTTTGGCATGCCGTTTACAATTTTTGAAGCGTCTATATATATTTGGAAATAAAGCTTGGTAGTGAGTCTTCACAAAAATATTTATTCATCTCAGGTGAACGAGCCATGACGATACTACCGATACTACCACCGAGCACCTACGCTAATGCGCGAGATGGCTGTCAATGACTTCTTGTCTTCCTCTTTACCATTTTACACAAGTTATTATTATTATTCTTTACCATGCAACATTGCAACTTACGATGATCATATGTAAAAACAACAATTAACAATTACAATATCTTTGATCAATAGTATCATAATTATATAGTATATTAATATATATAACCTACAATATTCCCTACATTTTTTCTTATGTGTGAATTCGGTTGTGTGTGTACGAAAGATATGAACATACGTAACTTTATTGTTTTTTCTGCATTCAATACAATTATTATTAATCGCCGTTGAGGCATATAAATCCGGGTTTACACGATGCGAATCTTATGCGTGAGGCAAGATTCGACTTGTTTCGACCAGTTTGAACTTGCCTTGGGTAATAAGCGAGTCAGTGCGAGGATGCCTCACAGTGAGCGGAAGCTCAGTCGGTATTTGAACCCGCGTCAAAGAAGATTCGTCTATTTGTTTCGGGTTGTGTGAATTATTTCTTGCCACGTCTTGTTTCGTGTACGTCATGGACCAAGATCAATGTGTTCAATTTATTGAAGTACCTATACAGAAATTTCACTATTTTTTGGAATGCTAAATTAAAATATTACCACAACAGAAATAATAGTAGAAAAAAAAAATAGAAAATGACGCAGCTACACCCGGATATACTGACATACGTGTTGTCGCTATCACTGCTTCGCTTTAACTGCGGCTCACCTTGATTTGCCTAGCTTCGCGTATTAATACACATATTGTAAACATTTGGGCGAATCCGCTGTCTAGTGAGGCAGCCTCGCGAATCTTTCCTCACGCATCACATTCGCGTCGTGTAAACCCCCTTAATATATTTAAATATCGCAAATTTGTTATTCTGTGCTCTTTTATCGGAAAATCAATCTATCTTATATTCAATTGGCAGCTATATCTCTGTGAAAAAGTTTATAATCATAGGCCCTCATTGAAGACTAAGTTGGTATTAAGTCCACTCACTTGTCGTTCGGTTGCTGTAAATAACACAGAGGGTCTTGTGTTTGTTATCGCATTCGGTCGATCTCTGCTGCAGTTCACTTTACGTGGTCAAGAGGATAACCATTTGCCAGTCCGCGTAAGCCCACCAGCAATTTGCTGAGCTGTGTGAATGGTGGCCCAGGTCATCGAGTAGCTAATCACCAGGGCACACCATGCCACCACCTCCGCCGTCGATGCTGAAGCTACCACGTAATTTAAGGTTTCATCGTAAGTATATTGTCTAGCTACTGTGAACCCTGTGATTATTGAATCAGATAGAACAGACCACAGGGAAACCTCTCCTACTATAACTTACTTGGCTTTCCACTTTTCCTTGCTTAAATTAACTTTAATTTCTTTTTTTTTAAGTATTGACACGATGTAATTTTCTATGATATTTAAATATGATGAAAACCATAATAATAGTGGATAACCTGTACCATGTTTTTTTTTAATGTTAATATAATGATTTTATAGTCGACCGAATCGAAAACTGTTTTTAGATCTATGTAAATTGCGTCAACACGACCATGTAATTATGTTAATTAAATAAGAGTAGTACGTTATTAAATTTGTTTTAGTTGATTTCGATTTTCCAAAACCGTGTTGATCTTCAACTTAACTGTATTTAAATGGTTTATATAATTTTGGTTCAGTAAGTTTTTCTAGATTTTTAGATAATGTGCTTAGTTTTGATATGGGACGATAATAGATTTGATTTGATATAGATAGATTTGAAACCAGCTTTCTACAGGGTGGGGAAGTAAAACAGCCGATTTAAAAATAGATTTTTCTCATTTGTAATTAAAATAAGAATTCTATAGAATAGTTATAACTAAATATTGTTAGTTAAAAGACAACATGCCATTTAGTAAAGATGGAACAGTTGAGAGTTGAATAATGTGCTTATGTGATAAAATCTTTTTATAAAAACAATGATAGTTATGTAGCCGTTCAGCGTTAATTTCGTCTTCATTTTAATCTTAAGGGGACTGGAAGCGACGATTTTTTGTCTTTATCTAAATACTTCATTATAATAAAAAACAATTAATTTTTGTTCGGTTTTTTTATTTTATAATTTATCTTTGAAAATCAGCCGTTTTACTGCCCACCCTGTATAAAGAGGTTATGAAACTAGAATTCCATATTACTGGGAAGGACTCTAGAATTTAGAAATAAAATGAATAAATAGTGAATAGAGTTAGTAAGAGAATATCGATATATACTTAGGTAAAAGTAGAGATGGGATTAGCTCTGGGCCCAATATAGGGTCAAAACCTTCAGCAATTGATATGGCACAATAAGATACATCAACTAATTCATTAAAATTTTGAAATATATTTTCATGAATAATCTTTGGTGTGGTAAAAGCAAATTAAAAGTATTCGGCAAATAAATGGTCAGAGTCTATTTCGTTATCAGAGCATTTATTATCTAGATTATTATATAACGCATTACTGTTGGTAAATCATTGTCTTTCTTATACTTTTTCATAAATGTCCAAAAATAACGTGGGTTTAATGATAAATAATCTTGAGTACATGTTAAATATGTAGAATAATATTTCTTTGTTAATTTTTCGCATTTTATTCTGATACGGAAAATTTATTATAATAATTTATGTTGAATGATTTTTTATAGACTTCACGAGCATTTTTTTTATAAAACAGTAGTTTTTTAGCTCAATGATATTCAAAGCATACTTTTAATGGAAGATCTATTGAAACTAAGTGGTCGTTTGTAATAAGAGAGACAAATGTGTTTGTAAAATTAGAGAATACTAAATCGAATACCGCGCAAGATGTATTAAAATATGAATTATACTAACCAAACTCATTTGAAGTGAAACAATCAAAAATTAAATTGGTATTTTCTGAGTGTTTGCCTTCGAAGTTTAAACCCTCTTCATTAAAAAAATATGTGTAAATCAGATAAATTATAATCATCCATTGTTATGAGCGTAATATTGTTATTGAACATAGTTAAAACATAATTAATATATTGAGTGTGAATAAAGTAAATATAATCGGGAATATTTGGAGGGATGTAAAATGAGAACTGTTAGCTTAAGTTGCTAATACCAATTTATCGTAGGATTTTAATTTTATTTCGACAAATATTTGTTCAACGTTGTTGAATGAAGGATGGATTTGTGTTGATAAAAAGTCATTCTTCATGCGTATGAGTATTGCGGTACCATCATTCTTAGAATGTAAAATAACGTTAATATAATTAAATATAATAAATATTATAAAATATATATTTTTATGCAAATCAATAAGTAATATATTATATATAATATATAATATATATATAGTAATATATAGTAAAATATATATATATGTATATATATATATAGTAATATATAATCAATATTTGTAATTCGTAGATTGTCTATTTATTTTAATAGGAAAAAATTAAAACAAAAGCTTCATATCTAAATAAATAAACAAATAGTTAATATAAAGAAATATTTAAATAAATAAAAACTTAAACTGGAGTATTATTATATTTGTAAAGTTTACAAATGTAATACAATTGGAATAATACTTCATGCTAAAATATTATTTATTTATAAATAAATATTAATTTATAAGTATTAACCATGTGTTAATTTTTAAATTAATTTTTTAATATTTTATTATAAATGGAAGCTTTATTTCAAACAATGTATTTATATTTAACCATTAACTACTTATTCGTTTTCGTAAAAATGTTTAATACTTTTATTAATTTTTACGTTCCCGCTTTATACAACAATATTGTATTTATCAATGTTAATAAAAAACACACAAAATGTATGTTATACTTGACCTAATTTACTTCGTATAAAAGAAAAGATTTAATTACTTTTAAATTTTTTACAACTGTTTGTATCTTTGTAATATTAATATATACGAAATTGAAATAACAATAATGTGGAAACATCGTATGCTTTATCTTTCATATTATTTAATTCCTGGAGTGAAAATACAAATGTATATTTGAACACTATTGATTTTCTATCTTCACGCATGAGAAATTTATGGATACATTATTTTTTAGCATATGGCTACATAAAAATATGAGTAAAGTAACATCAGCATTGTTTTCCTTATTTCACAATGCATCCATGTTAAAATAAACAATTCTAATACAATCATAAGAGTGTCATCTCAAAAATTAAACTTTAAAATATAATTTGAATATATTCATTTTTTCCGCGAAATTGATACTTCTCGGTATAATAGTATAAGAAAAGAAAAAGAAAAATTGATAAGAAAGACGTAGGATGTTTGATAGTCGAGTTATTTTCACTTAATTTTATTAAATATTATTATCATTTCACCTGTGTATATGGAAACTAAACTTTCAGTATTTTTAAAGTTCGATGACTACAGTGTAAATATTTATTCATGAAAATTATGACGCTAACTAAAATAAGAATGTATTCGTTTTTAAAAATCAAAAAAATAAGATAAAATACGTAGTATATAAATTGCAATTTAAAATAGAAAGTTTATAAAAAACAGATTTAAATTGTAAAAGTTTAAGTTAGGTTTAAGTGATTAAAACTTTAAAGGCAGAAAAAAACTTAAATTATTAAAACTTATACAAGTCCAAGCTCGACTTATGTAAAAATTATCATTAGGCTAGTACATATATTATTATTTGTATAATACGTATACATTTAATTTATACATTTTATAGTTTATTTTATTAAATATGTATAATATGCTACTCGGTATATTGTATTAATGAAATAATGTTTTGATAGAAATATCACTTATAAAATTCATATTTTTAAAATAGTATCATCGAAAAAAAAAAAAAAAGCAAATTTACATGAACAATGAATTTGATTTTATATTAAAAAAAATCATGACATTCTACTATCACGAATATTTTCGAAAATGATATGAAGTAAAAACCAAAGTAAGAAAAAATATTTTCGGGAAAATTATAGAAGATGAAAAACAATCATTTTATATAAATAATTTACAGGAATAAAAATATATTATTAACTTACAACCGTTAAAACATGAAAATACATTTGTTTTTTTAGTTTATGTAGCTTATCATCCGTTTGCGTTTTGCGTTCGTCTACGATAAACAATCAAAAATAATATAAGACAATTAAACTAACAGTTTACGTTACTCAAATTATTTTTTATGTACATTTTAAATATTTACTATACCAATAAATAATTTATTTCATGAATCATGATCATGAATAACAATTATTCATGATCTAGAGAAAATTATTCGAGTATGTTATGTTTTAAAAATTTGGATTTCATTGGAGTAGAAAAAACGTGTAACAAATAGTAGTTAAAAGTTTTTGCTCATGTTTTAAGGAATTAATGTTATAATTTCAACATTGAATGAATTTATACAACGTGTTGCTAATAATGTTTTGAAACGAATTCGGAAAACTGTTTGACAGATTTATGAAAACGACGTATTAAATGTTTGCGAAAAAAAAATTCTAGAATACATTGCAATGTTTACGAAAGCTGCCAACGTGGACCTGACACGCAGTTCATTCTACGTGAATGCATTTGATTTGAAAGTTCGGACGTTTCCTTCAGCCGTAACATAGCCATGTTCCAGGATATAAGACACTTGTCCAGGATCGATGCGAGATTAGTTTACACAAAGCATAGCATTCAAGAAACGCATGTTTATGAACTTTTGAAGGCCGCGATCACCGCTGATTTTAAAGTCGACTACTGCAATATGATAACTGCTATCGTACAGAAAATAATGTCGCGAATAATTTAAACTGTGTTTTATCCTGATCCTAGACAAAAGCATTATATCGGCATAATACGCTCTATGTTCTATTTTATAAACTGCGGATATTATCACGCTGTCACGTCCGCCATTTTCGCTTCGATTTTCTTGCCGTTGCAGATTATTATTTTGCGATCGTTTCACATATTGTGTTTGTTCGTCACCTTTTGACAACGGACATCGCGTCGTTTCTTACCGTACGTGTCGTTACCTTTACCATCGGTCTACTCGAACGTGTACGTTTTATATTATTTTCGTCGCCTTTTGACGTTATACGTCATCGTTTGTTTTACATACATGTCAATCGTCTCTGATTTTGTGCTTTTCGTCCAGAGAGTATTTGCCATTACTCGTGACGTTCATGTTTGGAATTTAACCGCCGCCAGGGCCGTTGATTGCAATCACCGTCAAGATTGATGCATTAATTAACCACTGGTTACCAATACGGTAAAGCTATTAATATGCGCTTCATAACATACATATTGTACTTGTAATTTTACATGTTATATTGTAATTGTTAAAATAAATAAAATATAAATAATAAATAATTAAAATTTCCATTGTAAGTATCAAAATCTCTGCTTGAGCATCTCCCAGGGTTACAATCACTTTTTAACTTAGCCTATCTTCTGCCAGTAGGCAGGTGTAATATATCTCTGTACCAAATTATATTTAATACTATGTTGTTGATTTCGATTCCATCGATTCTGCTCAACTCCATTTCCCACTTCGCGTTACTCGTCAGTTTGAATTGCTCTATTTTTGACTACGTACATGAAGTTGGCCCCCCCACTTTGTCCTATCGGTTTCAAATAAAAAACAAATAATTGTAAATTAATTGTAAATAATTGTAAATGCAATTTCGGAATTTGTAAATCCCCAGGAAACTCGGAAAATCAAAATTAAAATGGGGGGGCCAACTTCACGCAGCCCCCCCACTTGTCCTATTGGTTTCAAACAAAAAACAAATAATTGTAAATAATTGTAAATGCAATTTCGGAATTTGTAAATTCCCAGAAAACTCGGGAAATCAAAATCACATAATTATAAATATCATTATCATTGTTAGTGGTAGGATTACATAATGTATATAGTTAGCAAGTATAAGCTTATTAGTTTTGATTGTTAGCAAATCATCAATAATTTTAGACAACAATTTTATATTACTCAATTCGCAATATCGATATGATATTAACTCACATAAATTTTTCAAATATCAGAAAATCACATTTTCGATATAAACAGTTACATATTTCACCAATATTAGTAGGTATATACAATAATTATTCATCCCGCGGCGTCGTCGGTTCAAACAGAAAAGAAAAAAAAAAAAGGTATATAAAATTCAAAAATATTATAGTTTACAAAACGTCCCTGAACTTGGCCCACCCACTTATCAGTTAATATACAAAATCTGTATCAAAGGTTAGCAAATAGTAAATTATAGCAAATTGATTTTCATAATTAACAAAACGTTTTATATGGATAGGCCAAGTTCAGGTAGCCAATCTCATACTCACTTTACGGTATCACATTTAAAATTAACTGTGTTATATTGTGTATTATAATAATATAGTACTACAAATCACTGTAATTGTACATTTCTTAAAGATTTTTGCTTTGAAGAACAATATAAAATGATATACAACACATGTTGTTTGTAACCAAATATTGGAACAATAGGTGTGTTCTAAGAATACTTAATCCATACAGCACGGTCAAGAACTACGTTTCCAAATTTAGACATTCATAAAGATATGACCATTTTATTGAAAAATATATATATTATATGATTTTGTATAAAATGATTTCTCTTGATCAGAGTCATTCGTTGTTCTATGTCTGAATAGTGTGCCAGTGCAGTGAACAATAATTCAGAAAAAAAAACTGTTCGGTTATAAATTCGAACGGTTCGACCCATCACTAGTAGAAATAAAAGATAATGCACCCTTAATCCAAATCTTGTTTTTATTGGTTGGTTTAGGTTAGGCTTTGTTAGTACTAATACAGATAAAATTATAGTATCAAGATATAATATTATGAATTAAAAGGGAATATGTATTTTAAATAATTGAAAAACTTACCTTGTTAGACATCATTAAATTAATAACACGGTAAATAATGAAAATATAATAAAACAAAACAGTTTTTTTTTCTGAATTATTGTTCACTGCACTGGCACACTATTCAGACATAGAACAACGAATGACTCTGATCAAGAGAAATCATTTTATACAAAATCATATAATATATATATTTTTCAATAAAATGGTCATATCTTTATGAATGTCTAAATTTGGAAACGTAGTTCTTGACCGTGCTGTATGGATTAAGTATTCTTAGAACACACCTATTGTTCCAATATTTGGTTACAAACAACATGTGTTGTATATCATTTTATATTGTTCTTCAAAGCAAAAATCTTTAAGAAATGTACAATTACAGTGATTTGTAGTACTATATTATTATAATACACAATATAACACAGTTAATTTTAAATGTGATACCGTAAAGTGAGTATGAGATTGGCTACCTGAACTTGGCCTATCCATATAAAACGTTTTGTTAATTATGAAAATCAATTTGCTATAATTTACTATTTGCTAACCTTTGATACAGATTTTGTATATTAACTGATAAGTGGGTGGGCCAAGTTCAGGGACGTTTTGTAAACTATAATATTTTTGAATTTTATATACCTTTTTTTTTTTTCTTTTCTGTTTGAACCGACGACGCCGCGGGATGAATAATTATTGTATATACCTACTAATATTGGTGAAATATGTAACTGTTTATATCGAAAATGTGAAATGTGAAATGTGAAAATGTGAAATTATTGATGATTTGCTAACAATCAAAACTAATAAGCTTATACTTGCTAACTATATACATTATGTAATCCTACCACTAACAATGATAATGATATTTATAATTATGTGATTTTGATTTCCCGAGTTTTCTGGGAATTTACAAATTCCGAAATTGCATTTACAATTATTTACAATTATTTGTTTTTTGTTTGAAACCAATAGGACAAGTGGGGGGGCTGCGTGAAGTTGGCCCCCCCATTTTAATTTTGATTTTCCGAGTTTCCTGGGGATTTACAAATTCCGAAATTGCATTTACAATTATTTACAATTAATTTACAATTATTTGTTTTTTATTTGAAACCGATAGGACAAAGTGGGGGGGCCAACTTCATGTACGTTTTTTGACTCGCAGAATTGCGAGTTCTGTGACTTAAGTTTATACATTTAATTGCTAGCATTTTTAAAAATAACCTTACCAAAACTCTAAAAAATGATTAACACTTATCAATAAACTTACTGTACTGTGGAATTTTGACGGTTGCATCTGTTTTATACGATAAACTGTAATTACGTAATTCCGTAACCAAGGGAATGCATATATATTTATACACGTCGATAAAACATACACAAAAAAATGGTCAGGTTGCAGTTAGCTATATAGGTATACAATTTACACGGTTATATTAATTTTTAATTTTCCATGCAACGTTCTTCATTTTTTCTTACATAAGAACCTTGTCCTGATAATTACAAACAATTAAAAAGAATTTTGAGCCAAATCAGTCCAGCCGTTCTCAATTGATGTATTGTTATACATTTTTGGCTCCATTTATATATATATATATTTAGATTATGTATACTTCTGTAATAGCCGGTTTCAATTAAAGGGAAAGTATTGATTTTCGTTAGGTTTCTTAGTATAAGATTATAGGAAGTTCGTCTAGTGTGTATGCGTAGCATTTAATTGGAGGGTATTTGTTTTCATTAAGTTTGTCTGCATTAAAGATTGCATTTCAGGGGCATGGTTTTTATTAATGTATTATGGATTGCATGGGAGGAGTTTTTAAGGGGGAGAACATTCAGAACCTACATTTTTTCCCAGTTTCAATAATAATTCAACAAATATAAAAGGTGCCATAGAAGCACATTTTCTGACAAGTTTTACTGATTCGTTGTGTCATTAAACCATCCGTATCTTGTCAATAGAACTCTTTGAAACCATATTAACCAATGATCTGATGAAATACGTTCTAATTTACGTATTTTAATTTCAACAATCATTTATGGGCAATTTTATTAAAGCTTACTCGTAAGTTGTTCATTGATTACGAACTGCTATGCCACTGTTCTATAGAGATCATTATTTTTAAATATTTAGCACAAACCATTTTTATTATGATAACTACTACAATAATTACAGAATGATTACATGCAAACTTCTTAATAAAAAGTTTTTCGAATATTCTTTTTACGATTTCTTCTTGATTAAATATCTGCATTCCGAACTATTATCTCCATGATAGTATATAGCTATATTTATAAATAGCGATTATGTTTAATTATACACTTTTCAATTTTTTCTCGTTCATCGCTATATTATCCCCAAATTCAGAATTCCACATGTTTTATTACTTTTGCGATTGGTGTTTTGTGTTATGATATAATATACATTATAAATTTATGAATATTTTATACATAATATATTATATTATATAATTATATTAATACTGTACTTTTATTACTACGTTTTAGAAGGTTTAATAATTTATCGAAATAAAATTTAATAATTCCTTAAGGAAGTGACCTCTCTTCCGACCGTAATAACATCTTCATTTCAGACATCCCCCAAATTCCAAATACCACTCTTGCCACTTACGCTGATGATACATCAATTTAATCCTCCAATAGCGACCCAATTGTAGAATCCACTGCCCTCCAACACCACCTCGACCTTATAGGGAAGTGATCTTCGAACTGGAAAATCAAAATTAACGCTGACAAATCCGTTCATGTTCCATTCACAATTAACAAAAAAACGATTCCTCGAAAGAGATTCTCCAAGGAGGTCTTATCCTCTCCTTAACTCAAGTCAAATATCTAGGTATTATTTTATATAAGGGATTAACCTAGGGTCCTCACCTTAAATCCAAAAGAAAGTTTTTAAACACTAGATCTCACTTATTACGCCTTATACTTAAATCCAAACTTAACACTTCATAATAAAGTACTAAATGATAAGTTTATGCTAAGACCAATTTGGTCATACGGTGCCCAAATATGAGGTTGTGCTAAACCAACGCAACTAAAAACAATTGAAACCTTTCATTCGATTTCCCTTCGTACAATCATATCCGCCCCATGTTTTGTTTCTAACTTCACCCTTCACAAAGACTTAAATATCGATACAGTTATTGTTTTAGTCAAAACCCATTAATGATTCCATTCCAAATTGCATCTATACCCAAACCCTTTAATCGCAAACCTGTCTCGACCTATCTCACACTGTCTCGATCCCCGGAAATCCTCCTCGCCGTCTTAAAAGGGTCGTAGCCCATTCGGCTCCCGTTTAAAAAAAAAAAAAGGTTAGGTTAGTTAATTCCCCAAACGGCTCCCGTCCAAAAAGGTCTAACGAACAGGTAAATTCCTAAACGGCTCTGGTTATTTACAACACAAGTTCTTTCCCATACAGATTTAGAACTTAGGACAAAAGAGGTATGGTTAAACATGTCTTGGTATTCACTATGCAAAAAATTATTAAAATTAGGTATATGAAAAAAAGCGTATAGTATAATATTAAATTTAAATTTTTTACGTTAAAAATATGTAAAAAATAGATAAATAAAAATATTAAAAAATCATATATCAGGTAAATTTGTAAGGCATAATTTTTTTTATATAGTCTATGCGTGCTATTTTATTCGATGAAAACTCGTAAATGATTTTTTCGACAAACTCTTGTTATTTTTTCGAGCTTTAATTTGCGTTTCAGATTGTACATTGATTAGTATGTCAAAACTTTAGAAATACTTGGGTGTGTAGTATTGAATTCATTGTTAAATTTACTGTGGAAAGCTTCACATCCGTTTGTGGTCAAAGAAAGAGATGATGAACACTCAGTGCACATTTTAGAAACGACTATCTGAAATTATGTAATTTTCAAAAATATAGTCGAAAACTTTATCTATTTTATCGTTTTTTGGTTCGATGGCCATTAAATCATCTGTGAAACAATCCAAGATTTTTAGCGGTGGTAGGTAAGGAAGGCCAAATAAATATTTTAGCACTCTTCCGATTCCAGAATCTTTGTCTCTGAATTCTGAAGCAAGTCCCACTGTTTTAATCATCTACCACCAACTTTGACCCAAGTGGAATCTACACCGATTTATGTTTATTTTTTTTGTCGACGAGAGCCGTTTAGTAATTTACCTGTTCGTAAAACCTTTTTTGATAGGAGCCGTTTGGAAATAAGCGAACAATAGACGGGAGCCACTTTGGATCCAACGCTTAAAAGACGTTGGGGTCGTAATCTCTTAGATTAAAACAAATAGTTTGTTCACATATTGAAACACGTTTAAAGGGTCCTATCAATGGATAGCTTCCCTGACCAATGTCTTACACTTTAGTTAATTTAATTATTTAATTTACTCATTGTATTAATTTTAATATAGATTGTAAATTTATTTATTTTTAATAAAAAAAAAAATAATAATAATAATATGGTACACTATTCTGATTGGCGATAAAGGTCGTCATAATTTTAAGAAAAAAAATAAATATCCCAGCTAAAAATAAACAAAGTTTAGAACCAATTATATCTTTAGATTTTTAAATAGGAACCTGATTGTCTACAATATATTTCAAAAGTTATCCCGTAGCCAGTAAAAATTATAAACCATCAAAGTGCACAGTATATTTGAGAGCTCTAGTTTCAAAGTGTACATTCTTCATTGTTCGACAGTAGTGAGATTGTACGTTTTGAAACAAACTTGTACAAGGAGATTGTAATTTTTGAAATTAAATGCAATTTTAAATCTCTAAATACACTGAAGATAGACACTTTTAGTCGAAAATAGTGAGTATTCGAATTCAGCGCTGACAATTGAATATGTAACGAAATCTATCTTAGTTTTCATGAAAAATGGAGAATGTACACTTTGAAACTACTACCCTCATTTGTCGATTTCCCGTCGACTAAGTCATTGAACGTGTTAAATTGTAGCGACAATTTTTTTGCCAGTATAAAAAAAAATGTAATAACTATTAACCTGTTATCATTAAATATAAACGTTATACAGACATTTTTATTTTATATAATTTCAATAACTCATTTGAATGTTTGAACAAAGCAAAAAAGTGTAAAAAAATATAGAGCAAACTATAATACATTTCGTTGTACTTTTTCATAACACAAGTAAGATATAATAAAAAAATAAAAATTAAATTATAGACTAATAATTAATGACTTAGGATCACTATACAAGTACATGGATTAGGAACCAAACATCTACATTTATGATTGGATATTATTTTAAACCTGGGCAAATTAAGATCATTAAGCTTAAATCTACTTGCTTGATTAAAAATCTAATTGTTTTAAAGACTTTTATTTTACGTATTAAAAATATGGACATATTGTACATTTAAAGCCAACTTACCTATCATTTTAGTTACGACCATAGCTATATTTTTAGAAAAGAAAGGTTGTAGCTTAACATTACATTTATGTCATTAAGGTTTTTATTATTGAGGTAATAATATAAATAATTTATAATTAATAATTAAACATTTATAATTATATAATTAATATAATTAAAGTAATTAAAGATACACATTTTAAACATTTAATAATTTAAAGCGTTGAAAATAATTTAGTAACTTCATAGCATATTTTTATTTATTAAAACCTAATTAAATAAAATATCAGAACTTGTAGTTAAAATATTTATATTTTGGTACCTATTTTTTAATATTGACTAGTATTAATTTATATTTTAACATTTAAAATACTGGATTATATGAATAACATTAAATAGATGAATATCAACATTAAAAGCTATATACTGATAACTATTAAACGAATGGGCAGATAAAAGTGAAATATGAGGTTTTCTAAACCTGTGTTAAGAAATCTAAAATTATGTATACTCAAAACAAGTAATTAATGCTAGTGTCTGCACTCAAAAAATTTTAACAAATGCATTCAAAAATTATTTAAATATAATAATTGTACATTTAAATTTTTAATTATAAATACAACCTTACCCCTTTGAAAATAAAAATATATAACCTTATTAAATTTTTTGTATCATTTAAAAATTCAACATTTTTACTTACAATAGTATTTCAAGTGTTAACATGTAATGTTCTATTTTTCAAATAATTCTTAAATAACCTTTAGAAAAATTAATAGAACATGGTGATATATTGTGTGTTTAAATTTTAAATTATCTAATCAACCAAAAAGTATACAACGTAACTCTATTTTTATCTAACAAAAATGTCTTTAAGTATTATATACAGTTTCTTGTTACATGCAATTTAGGAGACCCTTCACAAAAAATATCCCAATATATCATAAATAACGAATTCAAATTTGTTACAGTTTATTTTTGGATAGTTTTTATAAGTAAAAAGGAGAAAATAAGACACGTAGTAGTTTAAGGGATTGTAACTAATAAAAAAAAGAACATATTTATGGGCAATATTTTGCATATCCATTCTATGCATACTTTAAAGGTAGATTGAGTATCATAAGAACAGGCCAGAAGACATTATAGAGATGAGGGTGTACCTATCTTTAAAACATCTTATTTTTTTTTTTTTTTTTGGTCCTTCATACACTAATTATTCAATCCCTTTTATTTTTACTTACGGATGATTTAAACGCTTTTTAGACTTTATTGAATATATTTTTTTTGTCCTCAGTTAAAAAAAATGTATACACTATTTTATTTTGTTTTTATTTAAAAAGAACAAAGACGAAAAAATAACCCATGTAAAGTGGCACTTAAGTCTAAACGGAAAAAAATGGTTTCGATTAACAATGTGTGAAAAATGCGTACTACAATATTAACGTTCAAAATAAAAAATTAAGAAATGGAATAGAACATAAACAATGAAAAGGTTTAAAACATTGATACTATTTTTCGCGGCAAATTACAACTAAAGAATAGGTGTCTACGAAACGATTGAGTGTTATATTGATACTTTATAATGGTAAATGAAAAAAAAAAATGTAAAAAAAAACAATTGTTTGTGAACAACATTTTTATTGAAAACTATATATAGTATATAACTAAATATGAAGAACTTAATAATATAAAAACAACGAAATTTGTTATAAATTAGAGTTTTAAATTTGAATTTACTTGAATAAGTATAAAATTAAAAGCATTGCTGCAGTGAAATTATATAATTAGTATTGATTATTTAAGAATACAATAATAATAAGTTGCAAAACATGTTTTGTTCGATTAGCAGAATTTAAATTAATGTTATATGCGGAAATGATACTATTGATGTGCTACAACTATAATTCTATGGTATTTATTAATTGTCATAATGAAAGATAAATAATAATTTGATGCTCGGAAATTTGAAAATATAAATTTAAAAATATTGATTTTTGTTAATTAATACTTTTTATTTATACTAACAGATATAAGAAACTAGAGACTCGTTGACCACCCCAACGGCATAAAATCAAACATTTTAATAAAGTCTCCACGCAGCTCTGTCACTATTTCGTCACTGTTTTATCAATCCAATGTTGACATCATACCGTTGCGTGATTCATACATGATACATTAATTATTCGTACGCATGTATAAATTGTGAATGTTTATAGTTTTAAGCATTCTTTAAAAAAAAAAAAATAAAAATAATAAATTTAATTGTACAATAACTACCAAAATTATTAACTATTAATTATGTCATATTAAATTTTTATAACACATATGTAAGTATGTGGCCCTCAAAAGTTTCGAATCTTAAAAACCAACTACTCTTTAGTACCGTCCCGTGGACCTTACCTGATATATATATATATACAGGTATATTTCCTAAAATTTTCTAAACCCGATAAAAAAAGTACTACGGAGACCTATAGCACCCAACGATAAATTTCATCTCGATCAATGTCAAATGTTTAGGAGTCTAAGTTTCCAGTCTATTATACACACACGGATGTAAGCATACTCAAACTTATACATAGGTTCACATGTCTTTATATGCCTCAAAGTCTATTAGTATTGTTATATGCACAGAAAGTGTTCGATTTTTTCGATTCAGCTCGAATTGTGAGCTATTCGCATTGGCTTGCGAAATGGCCGAAGGTTGCGTTAGTAGCGAACGATATGTCGTTTTATGAATGACCAGCACTCAGGAATGATTGCCGAGATTCCTCACTGGTAAACCGCCTTGATGACCGATCACTGAATCGTTGGATGCAACTAAACCCGGTAACGTGCGCGTCAGTCATTCTTAATCACTCACTTACCCAATCCGCACACGTCCTTAAAATTGTGACCTACCCTCCGTGCTCCGTGTTGTGGTTGTACGAGTGTGCCTCCTTCGTAATACCGAGACTGCAAATGTGTTTTTTTTCGTTCCGCAATTTTTGTATTAACGTCACATTAATTTCACTCCGCTACATGTGAAGTACATAATATAGAAATTAATGTAGAATGTAGTAAGTACTAATACTTATACTAAGTATAATATATTTTTAAAAAATTCCAAAATGCATGCATTATATGCGTGTCAAAAGATACCATCGCGATAAAACATTAATTAATATTTATATAATAACTAGCTGATCCCGTGCACTTCGTTGCTCGTTAAATATACCAACTCTATATGACTCTAACTTTGTTAAACTCGTTATTTAATATTCGGTGGATGATGTTCTAGATTTATCTTAAGTTTTCTCTCCGGAATAAAAATTCTGATTCACAGCAGTATATTATCAGGTAGGCAATCTACCTGCAGTAGATCGCGGACCTTGTGCTGTTTGTACGTACCTTAGTGTACGATTTAAATCTAATAAAGTATCAAAGTTATACCAAGTTTGACATAATACGGTGATTAATATAATCAATTAATACATAATACTAACCTAACCTTAACGTACTAAAATCCGTAGTGTAGAATTGTATTGTTGACCATTTGCATTACTATTACGAACTATTTCTGTTGTTCCGAACGATGTCATTTAAAAACTTGAATTGAATGTTCTAATTGACTTCAGGAACACGTTAGAATCTGGATCTGTACCGATAAGTAAACCGTTCAATGGTTCAGGTGGTGTTTCAATTTCAGGTAGTTGCATCATTCCTGACGCACAACACATCCAGACTGGCTCATTTTTGAATTTGAGAGCATAGCAGTGCGGGTATTCCTTGTCCATAGCACAAATTACTACTTTTGAATGAGCATAATATTCAATATCGGGCTCATACTGGAATGCTAGACGCAGGAATGAATCAGATATAAATGTTCGATGTACCTGTTGGCGTAGTTAGTCATTTACTCTGCGTGAGTCAACTACGAATCGTTCGCACTATTGGATTGGCATTGTTTGTCTGTTATTTGCGCTCTTCTATTTCCCATGTTTGTAGCTGCATTTGTTCTACGACAAAAATTGGTATTCTGGTGTCTTCTTGGCATTTTTAATGACACAAACAAATAGAAAATATTCAAAGAACTTTTTTTTTGGTTACCTTGCAACGTCGGGTAATTCCTTATATTAACCACTAATAAATAAATATTATTCTCAAATCTTATAACCCCCATATCAACCATTTATAAACAAAAACAAAAATTTCTATCGTAAATCTCAAAATTCCTGTTTGACCACCTCCCGGGGGTGGAATTAGGTCCATATATAAACCCTATAAACCCGCTCCACGACATTCTCTATCATTTAAAAAAAAAATCAAGATAATCGGCCCAGCCGTTCTCAACTGATGCAATTTCGAATTTTTTGTAACCATTTTTATATATTTAGATATCCATATACTTTTACAATAAGCATTACTGAATGTGAGCCGAAACCCAACAAGATAGTTACACCAAATTTAACTGCGATTGTTTGCCACATAACATTGACACATCCGGCCTTCGTCCATAAAAATTCAAATATTATTTTAGATTCTGAACGGAGTGATAGAATCTATTGGTTTTACAATGATTTGTGTTTTTTTTTTTATTTTTTTTTGTGTCTAACGACACCTTTTTTGGCAATAAAAATGCTTATGTAGCAACTTTTCTGAAAGGAAAGTGAAAGTAGATGGTACTTTGGCTAGTCCAAAATCCAACTTTTCAATACTTTTTAAAGAAATCGAAAAAAACGATAAAAAAATTACGAAAAAACGGGACATTTACGCAAAATCACGTTTTTACAAATTACATTTATTTTAAATGCTCTAACTCAAAAACCAAAAATCGTAACAACTTGAAATTTTCACCAAATCTTTATATTGACGTTTTCTATACATGGGTGAAGTTTTCAAACTATTTTAACATATTTTGACTTATTTATAGACAATTTAAATTTTTGATTTTTGTAAAATTTTTGTTTTTAAACATCTATAAAATTTAATTGGCAGACCGAAAACTCTTGAAAATTTAATACAAGGTTTATAATAAGTTAAACTTATCGTAACTAAAAAATATCAGTGATCGGTTTACTCAAATTTTTTTTATAAGCCCTTAAAGCTCAAATTTGTATAAAATGTGTAAAATCACGATAATTTGCAAGTTATTATAGAAAAAATTTTATGACTGTTTGAAGTTTAAATATTTATGAGATTGCATAAAATAGTGATTTATTCTCAACGATTTTAAATATTTGTTATAATTCAAAAAGTATAAGTCGCAGATTTTTGAAATTTCTACCAGCTGTTAAGATTGGCATTTCCTTTATGTCATATTTTTTTCAAAATATTATATTGATTTTTAAGCCACTTATAGGCATTTAAAATATTCGATTTTTTTACATTTTATTTTTATAATCGGTGATAAAAAAAATTTGGCTTGTACAAAATACTTAAAAATTTAATAGAAGATTTCACAGAAGTAGTTCTTATTGTCATTCAAAAATTATTAAAATCCATAGGCACAATTTTTTTTATAAGCGTTTTAACAGCGAATATTGACATACAATTACATGTAAAATATAATACAATGTATAATATTCCAGACTGACAAACTATGTCGCTGTAGCCAACCCATCCTAATTCAAAAATATATGTATCGTTTCAAAATAAAATATACTTTTTACAATATTTATAAATAACAATGTATTATATCCTAGACAACATTTTAACTCCGTTCAGAATCGTTATTCGTATACAATGATATCTATCATTGCATTCAAACTTAACAAATCCATTGTAATAATTACCTATCCTATAAACGATGTGCACTCCACCCCCAACTGTACAGCAGAGCGAGGCCCGTCCGGTTCTTTTTTATATTTTATTTATATAAATCGAAGTTATTCGGATTTTTGAAAACGACACCGTACATAATAAATAAAACAGTGTAATACCTAATCAAGACACTTTGTACAAAGGTATTTTTATAATATTATTATTTCAATAGAATCCGAATGGTTAATTAACATGTTAATGGAAATACAATTAAAAGATAAATTTATTAGAACCGAATTTGACTTTTAATATTTCGTCTTCTTGATACTAAAATAAAATCGAATTATTACAAATTTTTCCGTTTTATATTTAACATTTTAATGTTTATATTTATTTATTTTATTTTTATTACTTATAAATTGTTATAACATTATAACATAGAAATTGCGTGGAAGTAAATACATACAAATTGAACTGCAGAATTAACCAGGCGTGGATCCAAGGGGGGGAGGTAAGGGGGCGTACGCCCCTCCAAAATCCTTAAAATAGGTTTAAAATATATTGGGTTTTCGATTATTTTCGTGGTTCAATACAACAATTAACTAGAGTAATATATGAAAAATAAAATAATATTATTTTATATTTATTAACTAGTGTGTTGGTATGTTATAGCTACGGTTAGTAAATTTCGTACTTCAAAATAATTGCTTGAGAATGTTTTTTTAATTCAATTTTTTATTTTATATATTCTTGAAGGCTATGGGCTAACATAATTTTTGTTGCTTTTACGTATTATGTTACAATTCAGGCAGGTTAGTCGTAAGTAAACAATTTATTTTGCGCCCCCTCCATATAAAATTTCTGGATCCGCTCCTGGAGTTAACTTATATATTTGAAAATATTCATTGTTCATAAATATAGTGAATGATAATTGAATAACATGTATATACACAGCTTTTATGTGAATTCATTTTGCTAAGAAAATTGTGATTTTCAACGTCAGTGTACATGGAGATAATTGATTATTTTTTTGTTCGTCACAAGTCCAACCAACAATCAATTCAATTGTAATAAATAATTGTATTATTACTATTACAAAATTTACACAAAAGTTAGTTATTATATTGAATATGATGGGAATTTATATATTTATATCAAACTTGAAATAATATGACAGTTATATATATGATAAAATAATACATTTTATAGATATTATTACTTTTAATCTTAATATTTTATTTATCGAAGTATCTCAAACATAGTACCTATCTAAATATATTATAATACCTTTATATTATTATACTATTTATAAATAACTAAATGTAACTTATACAGTCATTTTATGAATAAAACCCATACAGGGGCGTAATTAAGGGCGGATGAGGGTGATATATCCCCCCCCCCAGAGCCTATATAATGTGTATATTTATATATTAATTTGAAGCTTGTGGAATTATATGTTTTATCGTGCTGACATCACGACGAAATATATTAAATATAATTAATATCAAGAAGTCTATAAAAAGGTATGCGCATGGAAAATACTGATAATAAGAAACAACGACTGGCGACTGCAACTAATACGCCGAAACAGTTATCATTTTATGTAGTTATTTTTGTTGTGGTGGAACGTTGACGTTGTGTGTTAAGTTGGCTAAACAGTCAAGAAAATTAGAAATTCTTTTATAAACGTAAACATGTATTATTATGTTATTATGTACATTATAATTGAATTAATATTACAACAAAATAAATTTAATATTTTAAAAATTATTATTTAATTTAAAAGTAAATTTTAATTCTAATAAATTTAAAATTTAAATTTTGAAGAAATTATTATAATATTGTATAGGTACTAAATTGTGTAAAATTTTAAAGCACATTTATTAATACATTTTGTGTACATATATATTAGTTTAAGAATTTTTGATGAAATAGTTTTCCCAGATATTGTACTTGAAAATCTAAGTATTTTGTGTGGAAAAAAATGTCTATCCCCCCCCTAAGACATATTCCTAATTACGCCACTGAACCCATGTGCCTGATTTTTCCTGATAAAAAATGGTCCTACTAGAGTGTCTAGTCGCGAGCCACAGTAGAAAATAGAAGAAAAATGTATGTCACGGACCACGATGTTGGTCGTCAAAAATGCGTATATAATGATTGCAGCTTAAACATACCCGCTCGCACACGATTGCTACGGTATCAACTATAAGTTATAATATATTTTCAGAATAGTTGAGACGACGTTGCTGGTCGTCCTAATACTCCTCAGTGCTCGTGTTTGCGTGCGTGTATATTATACATACTATTCTGGTATCCGAGGAAAAAAATGAAATGATCGCACACGACTAAATATATACAACTATTATATAATTAATAATTAATTTTCATTAATTTTATATATTATATTATCATACTATGATAACGTCCACTAAGTTTTGCGATTTTATGGTAACGAAAATCAAAACCGTGTAATACAATTTTAAAATCCGTCTAATTAATACTTCTAAATATTACTCATATTTCATTATTCCAAGGTATAATTAAGAAGAAGTAGTGGAATTTTTTAAAAGTGGCATCTCTCTAACCTAACCAATCTAACAAAAATCAGAACTATTCAATCTTCTCAAACTATTTGCCTACGTATTATTGACAATGTCTTATGGCACGTTACCAATTTATTATTGTACAGAGATCTAAAAATCCCAACCATAGAACAAACAACTGTCACATACTACTAACGCCTCCAATAGAGAACATCACTTTAACAGTCTCGTCGTTCAAATCCATGCCAACAAACTTCCGGAAATTCCGGTTAAATAACTCGAATGTAAATGACTTAAATATCTCCTGTTTGTATAACTTGTAAATATCGTTTCCAACGAAATCCAAGACTACTCGCTACTCATGTTCAACATAACTCAGTGTCTAAAGATTAACCACCTATTCAAAGCTTACGTGGATAATTTATTTATATCGCTTAGGAAATAATTGGTTACTCGTTCTTATCTCATCATTGACTTGGCTGTTTTCGAAAAGAAAAGTAGTTTTTTCAACTCCACTGACCATATTTTAATGCTTAATGATATTTTTCACTACCATCAAAATTGCTACGAAGAAAAAACTCCGTTCGAACGTTACCCAAATAAAACTAAACTTTGCATTGAAGAAAGCAGTTATATTAGAGTTCAGTAAATAAGGAATGAGCCAGACAGGATACAGAATTCAGTTCGTTCCGGCGTGTCTATGTTTGTTTATTTTTGTATAATGTGACTTAAGTTCACGAACTAAATTTTTATTATTTTTCGTGATTCATTTTATTTTCAAATACCATGCACATATGAAATACGTGCATGTATATTTTAAATGGTTTCTGGTTAATTTTTCTGGAGAATGCAAGGAAACTGCTGATGCAGATAATCACCATATTATGTATATAATACTAGTCGGAATATATGTATATACTGTATACATAAATTCCGACTAGTGACGCATAGCATAACCTCAGTGAAAATTACATAATAATATAGAGAAATGTTAAAGAGTGATGTTTGTCCGTTGAAGGAACTGAGATGAGTTATTATTATATGATTACTATGCCATTCGTTTATAACTACAAATTACAGACGAAAAAGGACTTGATCAAATATGCAGTTTACGGTTGTATTACTGTTATATTTATAAAAATAAAATAAAATATATTTATCACTCAAATTTTTCAAAATATTATAAATAATAATATATAACATAACTATAGTTAAACTTTTCATTGAAGGCCAACTTTTAGGCGTTTCTGTGAAATTTTCTTATGATTGTATGGACCGATTTGAAATATATCAGTAGTGTGACATGTTAAAATCTCGGTGAACAAATATCACACAGTAAATCAATTGTTCTTTAAATATTTCATGTATAGACGCTTACCTACATATATATATATATATATATATATATATATATATATATATAACTTATAACCAACTTATATTTATACAATTTATAATCGGCTTAAATATTACACATTAAATCTTGAAATATTGTCTCTAAGCCTATACAAATAATATATGGTCTATTTTATTTCCTCTCGTATATATTTTACCTTATTATTTCCACACGAGAAGTTCATGTTTATAATAGATAATCTGACTTCAGAAGCAATAATATAGATTTCATATTATTAACAATAAAAAAATCAATGATATCATACTAGATTACAAATAATATATTTTTTTAGTTTTTAATCAGTTGTACTATTAGAAAATACTTTACAGGATTTATATAATTCTAATGTATTTTAATCAGCTAAAAAATATAAAAATATTATTTCAAATATTTACATGAATTTTTTGTTTATTCTATAATTTGAAATTTTTTAAATGTTCACGATAAAAACCACATAATCCTAGTATTTATGATAAGAAATAAAGTAAATTCAAGACTGAAAATATAAGTTCTTGTATTTGCGAAAAATGTTTCTTTATTTCTATAACCGTTTACTCTTTTCATCTTTGACGTAATATAAAAATTGTGGAAACCTATTTCAATTCGTCACTGGATATAAATATATGTACTGTTACCGTATATTTATGGGATGGTGTATGTAAATATTGTGTAACGTAGTTATATTTTCAAAATTGATTACAACATTTAAAGAAGAAAAGATTCGACATGATGTCATGATTTTATTGGTTTCATATAACATATATTCTAACGAAGAAATTACAATGTTGTATAAGTTATGGTACTGTGGTATAAGATAACGCATTACTCTTTAGCCAATAAATGTTGAAAAAGGATGGTATAACATTACATTTTTTTAATATTATTCATAATAGGTAGATTTGATAACCGAGTTTTTCAAAATAATAATATGCGAACTAGCGTAGCGATAATTTCGATAATACGTATTGAGACATTATAATCTACGTTATATCTATCATTCGTCATATCGATCAAAAATATTTTTTTGTCTGTATGAAATTCTCTATACAAACTATTATCTGATGGAGGGATTGTGAGTACATATTATAAATATTTTTGATCCAGACGACGTGGAGTAGGAATTACCAATTAATATTTTTGGAAAGCTACATTGAAAATTTTGAAAATTTTCGAAGGCCATCAAAATTAAAAAAAAAATATTTTTAACATATTAAAATGCAAAAAAAAAATGTTTGGAAAATACGCGTGTTTGGAATGTAGGCGACAAATTCGCACAGACATTTTAGAACGGATGGGAAATTAATCAAACTTGTTGAAAATGGTGATGACTTGTGATGAAACTTGGATTTTCCAATATGATTTCGAAACTAAATGGCAGCTGGGAAACTTCCGATTCACTGATACGCCTTGTTGCAATACTTTAACTGATAAGTAATTTGAGTGTGTTTCGTATTAAGCCCAACATGAATAGACTATATAGTACTTAAATTAAAATATTTATTCTAAATTACGTCTTGCAATAGAGTAACAATAAATAAAACAATTTAAGATCAACATTGAAAATAATATGTTCGTTAATTTTGACAATTGCGGGTTAAAGATTTTTAATTTGCTCTACGACAGCATCTATTTATTTTTGATTTTTTTTATCAGGTATGATGTACATCAATATGAAATGTATGTATCAACATACCTTAGTATTTCTCTGATTTATAACATAGTATAACTAAAAAACTTCAATTCTAATTCTTTCTTTAAATTTACATTTTATTTATTAATTAAAGTAATATTACTTTAAACTATATAGTTTTTACAACATACTATTTTTTGATGAAGCTATTACTTCATAAAAATTCAAATAAATCAACAGAAAAGTAATTTTTGCCTTTTTCAAGGAAAACATAATTTACTTTCTGGTAACAAAATTTTTTTATACTACATTCATGGACAAGAAAAGGCAAATTAAGATTTTATGATATTGAAATGAAGCGTTTTTACTGTGCATTCAACATAATAGTCAATTAATACTTTTTTTTGCTTTTTTGTCTTACCATTTTTAAATGTTTAAAATGATAATAATTTATTTTATACCGAATTAAATCGATTCTATATTATGTTGAATATTGTTTAAACCAAATAAAATAAAAACTTTTAAACTTACAATACATACTTTCATCTGCATAGTTTATTAAACAGGTTGTAGGTTACTATAAACAAAGTTATTAAATTAAATGTGAAAAGCGTGTAATCAAAGCCAAAATTAAAATTAGTAAATGACACGTGTGGCAGTAAATATTTTGTATTACCATTATCATTAAGTTCCACAATGGGTAATGGTATAATATTTGATTTAATTTGGATTTTAAATCAATCACTTTATTATCAGGCACTTTTAAGTTGTTATCTTTTTATACGAATTATTCAAATATTTTACTGTAATATTTTCAAACATATTTGAGGCAAGCTAATTTACGTTTTAAACTAACCTATGCATTCGTGTTTGCTTATGTAAATGGTAAACAGAATATTAAAGTCGGTCGGCCGATACATGACCATTCGCTTGGTATGCCAAACAGTTACATTAGAGAGGCGCGTAATAACAGCGCAAAGGAGCAGGTGTGTGATTAGTAGCAGTATAATATGAATTCGTTATACCTAGGGACTCGTGACATGCATATAGGTAAAATTTAGATGTGTGCATAGCGATGGATTAAAACAATTTTGAAATCTAATAGATACAGCACTAACAAGAATTGATGCAGTATATTTTAATTCTTCAATTTTTTAAAGAATTGTAGATCATGATTCTATCTGTGGAATAAGCTCTTTCATCATAGACTCAGTCAAACTTTTAAAAATGTCTTCATCAATTTGTTGTTCTATACAGAATTTATTTAATATTTGTAATCAAAATTAGATTTAAGATTAGTAGGTATCATAAAATAATATATTTTATTCTATGTATTCCTAAATTGGGGTTTTTGATTATATTTGATTAGATAAGCTTCTGTATACACATTTTTTAATCATTTACATTTAATTCACAAGATATATGATTGATTACTATGTTAATTATCTAAAATTTTAGTAAAAATACCTAAATCAGACAAAATATTTAACCCTAACCTTTATGTGCTATAAAATATAATTATCTATAGGCACGAGTATGCCTACCAAATTTAAAATTACTTATAAAAACTCACCTTTAAATTCTTCAATAATTTGTTCCTGTATTCGTTTTCCATCAAATAAATAAACAAATAAATAAATAAATAAATAAATAAATAATTTATTTCATTCCAACAGTGATTTTTCGAAAAATTTATACCGAGAAATTTTGCTTCTTTAAAATAAAACCCTATTTAGTTGGCTTTTAGTCGATAATATTAAGTTTTCATCGTTCATTATATTAGTTGAATTCAAATTTAATTAAATTCACTATTTTCAAAATATTATTATTATATTCTTCATTTACGTTTAAAATATCGATTATTACTATTATATATATATATATTACTTATAAGTAGTATTGTAGTAAAATATTAAAACTAAACATATATTTAATCGCAGA